>JAVLVB010000374.1:69873-82997 GCA_032876305.1 Orestias chungarensis
ACCCTTTGTGTTACCCTGCTTTGTGGTCAGTCCCAGCAACTTGTCTGCTAGACAGCTTTCTTTCCTATAAAACGTCCATGAAATAATATACCTTTACTTTAAAAGGTTTGGTTTATTTTAAGTAATATTCCAATTTTGTAAATAAAAGTATGTATTTGTATTGATGTTATGAGTCCGAATGTTTACCAATAACTAAATACTTATTATTATAGCCAATTTTGGTCATTCTGATGAAACAAACAACAACAATCTCTTTATTATCAATAATCTCATGATTATAAGATAGAAATCAGTTTGTTTGTTTGTTTGTTTGCTTGTTTGTTTGTTTTGTTTTTGACGTCATTGGCGGAAAGAGGCTTCCATAAATAGCGTCCTCTCGTGGCGTCTTTATGCAACTTAACACTTTAGTCTTTTAACGTATAAAATTTAAGCTTGAGCATACACGTGTTTGATTTTTGTTTTCTTTTTTGTTTTCTTTTTTATTATTATGTGGGGTGGGGAGAAATAGACAAGCCAAACATCCGGTTCAGGCTCAGAGCCGCTGGCTGCCGGCAGGGGGAGACAGAGAGGCTCAGATGGCCGGCCAGTTGGTGCTGAGGCTGATCTCACGCCGAACAGGGCGGATGCTGCCGGAGCTAATTCATCAGCAACGCCGGGTCGCCGCTCAGCTGTAGAATATTTCCTGCTTTAAAGATCCATTTTACCAACAAAACCTGTTAAACAAAAGCAGGAAAGCAGGCAGCGGCAGAGGAGAAGCGGTGCCTCCGGTGGCTGCGGAGCAGGGCCTCGGTTTGTGCTTGTGGCGAGGAGGATGATGGTTGCAGGCTGAGCTGATCCTGTTTCATCTGAGCAGGAGACATAAGAGGAGCAGCAGGAAGATGCAGACCAAGACGGAGGAAGCTACCAGGATGGAGGCCGAGAAGCAAGATCCGACAGAGGAGGCCATGACACAGCAGGACCAAGCCCTGGAGGAGGAGATAGAGAGGCTGCTGGAGGAGAACGATGATCTCAAGGTTTATACTAGAGGAAAAGACGATTCTATCTAAATAGTTGGGAAATAATACAAAAGAGGCAATTATTATTTCTTGCAGCCTCATTGATAGATGTGATGTTTGATCATTGAGGTTGTTGATTATTCTCCAGAGCAAACAGCTGAGCCTATTCCGTAAACACCCAAGCTAGGGAGGAAAAAAATGGGATTGGTTAGCAAATACTGGCATTGATCTACATACATCAATAATGTTGTGTCTCTGAGGGGAGGGGAACTAATAGCATATTTACAATGCAGGATTTAGGCATTAGCTCTGGATACGGTAGATGATGTTGGAACAATCCTTCACAAACGTTTATGTTGCCACGGGGAAGAAAGTGGACACCTTAATTATTTGTTCAACTTAGGGTTTTTTTTGTAGTTGTTTTTTTATTTTTTTATACCAAACATGTAAAACACCAAAACGAAAGGTCAGTTCATCCCAAAAAACTATGAAGTCTGGAGTGTAAAGGTCATAATAGCATGTTCCTTGTAGTTTTTCCCTTAAACAAAAACAGTAGAAATAATACCCTGCATCATAAATAAAAGGATGTAAAAAAAAAGAAGTATGGATGCAAATCAAGATTTATACAAGCCTTTCAGTTAGAAACTACAGCACAGCATGCTACTCTGTCTATTCACATTTCTTTTCATTTTGTTATTTTGACCAGTGTGAGCTTGAGGAGATGAGGGCCGAGATGGATGAGATGCGAGACACCTTCTACGAGGAAGACACTTGCCAGCTGCAGGATATGAGGCGTGAGTTAGAGAGGGCCAATAAAAACTGCCGGATCCTGCAGTATCGTCTGCGCAAGGCTGAAAGGAAGAGGCTACGCTACGCCCAGACGGGAGAGATTGATGAAGAGCTGCTGAGGAGTCTGGAGCAGGACCTAAAGGTAGAAGCCAATTAATCAAAACCCATCCACTGACAAACTGAAATTGTCATGCAAGCTTTTTGTTTGAGCTTATAGTCCCATCGCTTTTAGAGAAGCTTGAATTTGTGACATAAAAAAAAGACAAAAAAACATGGACTGTTTGGTTTTTTTGGTAAATTTATTCCAGGTGGCGAAGGATGTATCGGTCCGGCTGCACCATGAGCTGGAAAAGGTGGAGGAGAAACGCACAAAGACAGAAGACGAGAATGAGAAAATTAGACAGAAACTCATTGAGGTGGAAGTGACCAAGCGGGCTCTGCAGAATGAACTGGACAAAACCAAAGAGGTGAGGTTGGTAGGAAATCTCTGTGTCAGAATGGACTAATCTGGCCCTTGTTGTAGAGTACCATGGAAGTTATAATGTTCGTCTTGGCTCACTTTCGGGATTTTGAATTGTAAAAACAAATGTGTATACCATGTATAATTCTTTTTGTCTCTTACAGGTTTGCATGAATTTGTTTTCCAAGTTTACAGTTTCCTAAATATCAACAAAACAATAGCGTGATGGGAGAAATTGTCCCCTTTTTTACCCTCTTAGTCTCAAAAGCGAAGGGGAAGCAAAGACATCCAGAAGGCTGACAAGAAGCCAACACCGACTCCTACAGAGGTCAGAAGCCTTCTTTGACAACTGGATTCCGTTAATGTCATAAAGATAGTTAGATACAGATAGTTTGCTCAACTCTGTCCTTATACGGTCTTCTCAAGTCCTAAATGTGGTAACTTGTTTTAGCTTGTATACTTCAGCAAAAAGGTTAGAGCAATTAATTAGACGTAGAGAAGGTTAAACATCCTTTGCCTAGTCTTTTGGCTGAAACTCTTTAATTTAATCTTAAATCTTTGAGTCTTTACAGACTTTCGATTTATTTATTTATTGTTTAGGAGGAGAATGAAGACCTAAAGTGCCAGCTAGCTTTCATCAAAGAGGAAGCTGTGCTAATGAGGAAAAAGGCAGCCAAGATTGACAAGGAAAAGGATCGTTTGGATCAACAGTTACAGAAGTATCGGTCCTTCTACGGAGAGCTAGACAGCACCCATCCCAAAGGGGAGGCCGGTGGCCCGCCAACAACCCGGGAGTCGGAGCTCAAGCTACGACTTCGGTTGGTGGAGGAGGAGGCCAACATCTTGGGGAGGAAGATAGTAGAGTTGGAGGTCAGACTAGACAATGCAGTGAAAAGCTTCTTAGTGGACATTCATGGGATCTGTTTCAGTTGATCTGTATCTTTTCAAACCAGGTTGAGAACCGAGGTCTAAGAGCTGAGCTGGGTGACCTCCGCGGTGAGGGGGGGGGTTTCAGAAGCCCTGGGCAGGAGGCGACGGGCGGGGCAGGTGGAGGACGAGGTCTGGCAGACGATCTGACCGAGCTCAGACAACAGCTGCAGCTGGTGGAGGATGAGGCCGAGCTCCTGAGGAGAAACCTCGCTGATGCTGAGGACCAGAACAAGAGGGTGACGGCAGAGCTGAACAAATTGCGCTTCAAGGCCGGGACCTACGAAGGAGGCGCCAGACATGGTGGGGGAGGCTCGGGAGGTGCAACGACTGGTGGAGCCAAATCAGAAAATCTGCAAGAGGAGCTGAAAGCTGCGAGGCTGCAGATTAATGATCTCAGTGGCAAGGTCTGAAATTTTTACTATTTTCGTTATTTATAAGAAGTGAAAACCACATGAAGAGCTCTGGAAACCTAATAATGCCCTTTGAACTTTGACACGACACATAATAACCACATCTTTTAGTTTATCTTAACAAGACGTTGGGTGGTAGGCAAACAACTGTAATGTTAAAACAGAAATGGTTTTCAGACATTTTTCAGACACTTTACAGCCAGTAACATTCAAAAGTCACAATTAGTAGAAACGATTGATCAGTTGGTCTGTAAAGGCCCTTGATACCCATTGTAACTCTGGGGATGTTGTGGACATTCAAAGGTCTGCTGAGATAATCTATCCAAAGGAAAACTATTAGAATCAAGAATCAGTTTATTTATATAGCACAAATTTACAACAGATGTTGTCTGAAGACACTTTACAAGATAATCAATTAAAATCAAAGATACATCATAACAAATCAGTTTGAAAAAGTTTCCAATCTAAGCAACCCCTGCAAATCAAGCAAGTCATTGACTTGCAGCGTTCACTCCTCTGGATTTAGCAGACCGAAACAATCGCTAGTGTTGTCGTTGACTTCACAGCAGTCCCTCATACTAAGCATGCATGCAGGGACAGAGGAGAGGAAAAACTCCCCTTTAACAGGAAGAAACTTCCAGGAGAACCTGGCTAAGTAAAAACAGCCGGATCGGATCTGGATATTTTGGTCCTCACCCACATAAAGTGGTATAAAAAGCATTATTGATTTCAGGATCAGAGTGATTTCGTTTGTGAAAAGCATAACGAAAACCAGTTCCTGTCTCACTTCTGCCTCTCTCTTTCTTTGTAGGTGATGCACCTTCAGTACGAGAACCGCGTGCTTCTCTCCAACATGCAACGCTACGATCTGGCTTCCCATCTGTCCCTGCGGCCCAGCCCACGAGACAGCGACGCAGAAAGCGATGCGGGCGGAGCCACGAGTGGCCGACGCGAGAGCGACGAAGACTCCAACTCATCCCGCTTGCTGCCACCTCATCGCAAACGTGAGGGCCCTGTGGGCGGGGAAAGCGACCCGGATGAAGTAAGAAACAATAACGGCAGCAGCCGATGCATAACGCCCACAAGGGGCCTTTACACTCCGCCGGGTCCAGAGGGCTCCCCCTCCTCTGCCTTGTCTCGCTTCCTCCCCGGTGGCCGCTGTAACCTCCCTGACAGGCAGCAGTTGATCGACATACGTGTGGAAGCAGAGAGGCTGGTACGCACCATCGACAGGCTCATCGCCGACACGGCCACCATCATCTCTGAGGCGAGGGTCTACGTCTCGAATGGGGATTTTATGTTTGGGAGGGGAGGAGAGGAGGGCGGCGAGGATGACGGGAGCAGGGTCCGGGAACATGAACTGCTCTATCGCATAAATGCCCAGATAAAGGCCTTCCGAAAAGAGCTGCTGGCTTTTATTGACAGACTCGAGGTGCCAAGGCTTGAAGACAGGGAGGCAGAGGAGCCACTGTCGGTGAGACTTAAAGTCTTACATCTTTTTGATGGCATGGAAAGGTCTTAAAGAAATGACTGACTTTTCTATTCTTCTTTCCTCAGATGTTTCAACCCATTATTCTGCTCATCCTTATACTTGTCTTATTCTCATCCCTTTCTTACGCCACTATCTTTAAACTAGTCTTCTTGTTTACCCTATTCTTTGTTCTGTGATGTGAGCCGTCCTTTGTTAAAATCCTCCCTGTTTGTGTTTGCTATGTTGATTTCATTTTTTTTTTTTCGAAAAAAAAAAAAAACTTTATTTGTTGCCATGGTAATCTAAAGCACAGAAAAAGCTCAGCACCTGCCCTTTCCGCTTACTAACGCGTTCCAACAACTGCAGTCCCGATTAGCATAATAAATCAACGTCAGCATCACTCGCTTCACAAGGTGAGTTTCCTGAGTGTTACTATGTGTAACAAATACATACTTGGAAATACAGTGTTGGCATGATTACTGTCAGACCTGTGGTGCACAGCTTAAGGAATTATTGAATTTTTTTTCTGTTATTAATGTTTTGTCACACTTTAATTTTAATATCAGACAATAACCGATAAACTTGTTGGAAAATACAAAAGGCAGCTTTCATTTTTATCTATTATCATTATCATTTATTCAGGAGAAAAATATATTATTAACTTTTTTGTGGGGATGTGACAGCCACTCCCATCCTGGCTTTATCAGACCTGTAGAAATTACACATCCCTTAAATAGAAATAGAAAGTAGAATAAAACATAACAGAATAAATTGAGTAAAAATGAGAAACACAGTCCTTTATTTATTCACATTTTTTTCCTGAAGTAAAGGATTTACAGTTATCACAAGATTTTGACAGTATATGTTGCAGCAAAGATTGTTATTTTTAAAGGGGCATTACCCTGTCACCTATACTGTTCTTTTAATAACTGAAATCCTCTTTTGAAAGCTGCTTTTTCGTACATATAAAGTCAGGACAAAGTCTGTTTGTTTCCTCTTTCTCCTAAGCACATGCCACATTCGTCATACAATGGGATTTACATTTGAGGACTCTAATTAGCACTATGACGTTTTTATCTTGCAGAACCAAATTCCCGTACAATGACAGCTGCACGTCTTTGAAGCTACGCCTCTACCAGCGTTGCACATATAGAGACATACATCTGTTATGCATGCTTTATTGCAGGTTATTTTTAGCTGTGTCAGACTCATGAAAGAGTATCTGTAAAATCTTAGCACAAATTCTTGATTTGATATAGATACGATTTGTTTGATCTAATCCATCACATTTTTGCTCTAGTTGTATATTTAGATTTATTGTCCAAGCAGACTAGAAGGCACTATTTTTTATCAACACCTTTAACTTTCGCAAAAAAGCTAAATGTTAGTCTCATGTTAATTTAGGGGTACTAGGTTAAATCAAACTGCAGTAAAATAAATTGATGATTCTGGTTAAAACAGGTCTGATTTGTTTGTAAGGAACCACAGTTGTAGCTTTTACACAATCTGAAACAACACATGATATTTGTGCGTATTTAATTTTTTATTTCTCCGAAAGTTGCAAAAGAACCACAAATCACATTTGAAGTTTCAAGTATTCAAACTATGACCTAAAACTATGTCAAACATGTCAGGCACCAACCTGACGGTCTCCTTTCCGTGACTATGTTCAATAAAGATATTATTGGCTGTGACACATTATTACTCACTGTGTCACCCACACCCATTTGGCTTCCTTTGGAAAAATGATTTGCTGCACGGTCGGGTCACAAGACGAAATCTGCCCATGCCTCTTATAAGCAGAGTAGCAACAGAGGAGCCCATTGGCTGAGATAGCAGCGGCAACTAAAATAGCTATGTAAACACTTTCCCTCTCTCTGTGTGCCCCGATAATTATAGCTGGGATGCTGGTGACGACAGTCGTGCCAATGAGACTTCAAAAGCTGGAAAAAATTTGACATTATGACATTTGATCCCAGCTCCAATTGGCGCACAGTGGGGTGGTGGTATAAAGCCTGGGGACCCCAGCTGGAACAGAAGATGTTTACCCTTTAGCTCAAAGCTTGGGTCTTAACTCTGAGGAAGGGGGCCCCTTTAAATCGAGTGTGCTGGGCTTTACGTAACAGAGCGGGGCATAAGAGAAGGGCAGCAACACGGGGAGAGGGGACTTTACAGTTCTGCAACGTGGGAAGTGAAAGTGCAGAGCAGAGGAAATATTTACTGGAAGACGGAGAGCATTTCCATGTAAAGTTGAGGTAAGAGCTGCTGAGTTAAATGAATGTAAAAGGCAGTTGTCTGTGGGGATTTTTAGGAAATCTTATTATTATTTTTATTATATCTATATGTTCTGAGGTTAGAAAAGATATGATTATAATAAAATTTTATATACGTATTAATTCTAAATGTACTGGTCATTTTAGTTTACTATCCTGGTCTTAGCATAAATTCTCTCCGTCCACAAGACACTGGGTCACCATACTAACCATAGTTACAGGATTATTAATATCTATACTCTTACATCACAGGTGGGAGGGAAGTGGCTGGTAGATTCAAATATGCTTGTCATTTTGAATATTGGAGTCAACAACAAAAAGCAATTCTCACCAGCTTTTTTTCTTTTTTTTGGTGCTAATATTATAAAATCTGACATTAGTAGTTCTGATTGGTTGGTTTAAAAGTTGAATATTCTAGAAAATACCAGAAAATGTATAGAAAGATATTTCAAGGTGAAGGTATGAAACCCAGAAATGGCCTTTCCCATTTTAGTCATACCTCATTATGTCTCCAGTGTTTTTATTCTTTACTGAAGCTGGATCTAAGAAGCTGGCTGGAGGTCAAATGTGTGATGGAGACCAGTCTTGTAATACTTATCTCAACACGTGGTAAAGGGTTCAGAAGGTGGCTTTAGACTTTGATGGACAATGCCGAAACAGTCAAATATTTGCCTTCTGTAAGCCTTTAAAGATAAACAGCGAAAAAAGTCTGTTATTACGTCTAAGGCGCTTTCCCAGTTGTTGGTAAAATAGAACAATCTAGGTTTGTGTCTCTTCTTGAAGAATTAAAATGCTTAATTTTATTTTTATTTTTTTATGATTTCAGGACATCAGTCCCATCAGTTACCTAACCGACACCCCAGCTGTGACCTGTTTACAGAAGAGAGCAAAACAGGAGAAGGGGGGGGGGGCAGAAACAGATATTCAACTAGGCCTCAGGGTTATCGAACGGTCTGCATCATGACAGCCATCGATCTGGAGCTGGGCCTGGAACACGGCGGCCGGGGTTGGGGGCAGGAGGATAACTTTGATTCTGAGATGCAGGAGTGGGAGGATCAGCTGCAGGACATCCAGAGGAAGATCGAAGAAGTAAGAGTCAATGGAGAAATGAAGGGATGTTTCAAAGTGTATAAACCATCTTATTAATATGCCTAATACATTTTTTAAACATTAGACTTTGGCCTTTATGAGATTCTATATTTAAATATTATAATAAAACAGCATAATCACTCTGCCGAAGTATTTACACAAAATAACGTAATCTGATTTACTGATTGCTTATGCAACAATGCTTTCTATAATATACTGTCATCCAGGTTTTGAACATAGAGTTAAGCAACAATGTGAAATCAACAACAGTTATTAGAGGTTTTTGGGTACTTTTTGCATTAAATTTCTTACATTTTTTATAAAGTTAGTAAAGCAGTGTTATTGTGACAAAAAAAGGTAGGTGGGTTATTTTCTCACAAAAGTTTATAGAGTTTTTCTACATCCCATTTTTAGTCTTTTTTTATTTGGAAAAAGGAAGGCAATCTTTAGGCAAGGTTTTGTGGAGTGTAAGGTGGGGGTGGTTCCACTGAGACTTAATGCTTCCCACAGGAAAAAGGATAACTCTTGCCTTAACAAAATTTGCATTTCGATAAAAGAATTTTAAACTGTATAGAAACACAATAATAGAATTGCCAAAACCTTGGTAGTCTCCTTTCTACTCTGCTCGTCAATCTTATTACCCCTGGAAAACAGATGAAATGTTAAAGGAAGGCAATAAAAACAGCCTATTTTAATACTGACCCTCTGTGTAGTGGAAGTACTTCCTAATTGTCTCCTCTGGGAGTGTTAGTTAGTGTAAACTGTGTGTACGCTCCATATTAAACATTTGGCAGCGCACAGACTGACTCGACCTCTTGGCCTTGTTGGAGCAGCAGCTCAGACAAATGTTAACAAGCTAATTAAACTAGGATATGCTGACAGACGTGCTGGACACTCTCAACCGCTCTGTCACTTATACACATAGCCTGAAAGTGGATCCTGAGGGAGGTATCAAACAGATGCTTCTCCAAAGTTGAAAAACACATGATTATAAATTGATTATAAATATACAATAAGCGGATTTTGCAACATGTATGTTAGTTTTATTTAGGGAAAATAGGTCAAATCAATGTACAACAGCAGTGAGAGCCTAATGATCTCGTCCTTTTTGTTTCCTAGCTGTACAATGAAGTTCAGGCCCGCAGAGAAGCCAACGAAATCACTGGTGACAACCAGAAAAATGGTGACCCATCTGAGTATAAATTAAGGCAACACAGTAATGTTCTATTAGCGCCTGGCTACCACGGCGGGAACCATGTCTCATGTGTACCCATCACGCATCTCTACAACCACGATGGGGGCGGCTACCCAGCAAAGCATCCGAATGGCTACGATTGCTGCCACTCGAATGGGGTCTCAGAGATTGGAAACCTGCTGCAGGATTATCTGGAAAAGGGAAATAAAACAAGCCCGAAGGACAACAGAGCTCGCCACGTGGTGAGTAGAATCCTTGACCCTCGTGCCTGATTCTGCTGTCGTTTGCAGAAACAAGATAGGTGGGACGTGATGAGAGCTAAAGCTGTAGGCCTGACAGGAATGTATTGATTGCAGTTCCCTGAACACTGCTTACTCAGTGAGGTTATATAGCAGTTAGTTTCTCATGTAGCCTAAGTAATAGGGCTAAGATGGGATACTTCCTCTGTCTCCAATGGGCACCAGTAGAAACCTTCCAGTAAGAATTTTTGAGCTGCTATTATCAAATTTGGCAGATATTGATTTCTGTTTAGGAACTATATTAATACAAATATTTACCTGGAGTGAGTATGGATTCTTAATATAAGGGCCATAGGTCCCATCACACCTTTTGTGTATGAGAGAAAAGTCTATTGAAAATGTTTTTTTTCTCCTAAAACCAAGATAAAATTATTATGTGATATTTAAAAATTGCATCATGTCCAAAAAAGTAGCACAGTTAGCCTTGCTAACGTTACTGAAAGAGCGTTAACATGTATATTCCCCTGAAAAGCTAATGTTTCCAGATGTTCTGCAACAGAGGCTGAAACCATAAAAAGATAAAATAGATCAACTTCTATGTATTACATTCTCACCTTCCTATCATCTTTCTTGCTGTTTGGAGGAATTGCAGAGACGTCTTAAAAATGTACACTATTTTTCTCATTAATATCCCATTACATTTCTATACTCCTCAAGATTATTATTATAACCTCAGTTATATAGAAAGTAGCTAACTCATGGGCTTCTTCTTTGAGAAACCAAAGCAGAGTATGTTGTTGTATGATGTCTGTACTAATAAGATAAATAACAAATTTTGTCCGACTGAGAAAAGACACAAGAACAGGCCTAGAACCCACTGTAGGAACCGTATGTTCCTTACAACCTATGATGTACCTACGCACATATTGAGGTAGAGAGATTATCACTGAGGAGAAGCATGTGTGGGTTTCTCTACTGGATTGTCAATTATTGATCATTGTTGATGACTGAGAAAACAAGCTAAAAAATTCTGGAGAACAGTCCATTTATTGTTTTCTCTTTATAGATCAGAACAGATGTAGCTTTGATAACTTTAAATATCCAAGAGCCAGTTTAGTGTTATTAAATCCTTTTTAAATCTTTTTTTCAGCACTTTAGCAACTCAGTCAAGGTGAACCAGGACATCTCTACATTCCAGGATGAGGCCAGAAGACGATCCAAAAACCCCAGGTAGAACCGGCCTCAATTGATATTTCTGTAAAAAATAAAAGATTCAAACCAATTTTCTGAGTTTTTAAAAGTTCTTTTTTATCTACTGTCAAAACAGGGTTGGACCGGAGCAATATTTAAGCAATTTTGAGGAAACTGAAAATATTAAGAACCGAGTGTCTCACATGAGGGGTTCCCCTCACAGAGAGGAAAACCCAGGTGCAAAGCCCCCTGTTGGACTAAGAGATGTTTCTGCTGTACCAGCTCGTTCTCCATTCCCAGTCATGAAGGCCGAATCTCCATTGTTGGACAAAAAGTCCCTCAACCAAGGAGTCCTTGGAGACAGAAAATGCAGTAGCCCCTCAGTCCTTAGGAAGTTTGGAGCCATGCTTCAACAGAATGAGGGTAAGACACTCACAGAATCCGGAGTGGTGACCCATCAGGGACCGTCCCCAGAGATAAAGTCTCCCACTGCTTGCTGTCAGCAAAGAGTTCTGGGAGCCACTGGAGGAGCCAGCAAGGCGCCAATGCGCGTGCCTAACCAGAAATGCCAAGCAAATTCTAATGTGCTGACAGCAGAGACAGAGCCCAGCCAAGACTGGGGTTCATTATTAGACTCTGCTAAGCATCCTTTCAAGGATCAGAGAGAAGGGTGCACTAGTTCTAAAGGTACTCAGTCTTTCCGGCTGCATATCCTGGATAGATCTCAGGTACCAGGGAGCCCAAAGATCAGATCGTGGGCTAACAGTGGGCCAGACAGAGAGGGAGGGAGAACTCATGAGGAGAAAACAAAGAAGCCTGTGTTCCAGCAAGTGGAGCCCAAAACCAACTTTAGGACAATGAGTCCTTCACCTGGATCTCAGAGGATTGCTAAGGGACATGATGTACCTGACAATGGTTATTTGAGGGATGAAGGACTTATAGAACTGCTGGACATGCTGGAGATCCAGCATGAGTACAGCTCCAGTCCCAGAACAACATACACAGCTTACAAACAGAAATCACAGCAGGTGGGTTCTCCTTTATGTGTCCTCAACTTTGGCAACAAGGAATCTCTGAGTAACAGTGATCTTCATGTTTTCCGCCAGGTAAAACCTCCAGAAATGTCTCCAGCAAGACCCAGGAGGACCTTTTCTCGCCCTGCACGCCCAGCCAACCAGCGACCTCCTTCCAGGTGGGCCAATCGTACTCCTACTGGCAGAATCAGTGCCCCGTCGGGTCCAGTCTACCGCTCCCCTAGCCCCCTTACTTGCACCCCTAGCCCTGGCCTCAAGCATCGACCTCCAATTTCCTATTGCCCGCAGACAGAAACTATCATAATGTGACTATTTTAATCTGATGACATAAATCACCATTAACTTCACAAATTGTGTTATGTAAATAGTAAGGGCCTGCTGCCTTATGCGTGGAAAATGTCCTCCTGATATCAACATATCTATTCTCTTGTGATGCTGTAGCTTTAAACTTCTTCTGTGCTTAACTTTTACCAACAGATCAATGTATGGCTTTGTTTCTCCTGATAAATGAAATGTTTTTTTGTTTTTTGTATAAAATGACAGTGTTTTTGTATGTGAAAGAATAGCATGCAGCCCTAGTTCGTGGGTGCATGTTTTTAGGTTTTCTGGCTGCCGCATTAATCAAGGGCAGTCTCATTACCAGAGGAAAATCCAGCTGGAACAGATTCTCTGTGGCATCCTGCAAACTGTTGAACATTGTGTTGGACTGTATATTGTTTAAAAAGTGTTCAAAATGTTCAAATAATAGCCGTGACAATTGATTTTATTATGCCGTTCATGTATTTTTCTTGCTAATAAATATGACTGTGCTTAACTTAAATGTTTTTTTCTATTTTTTTGCATTGCCTTGTTTTATTCATAATGGTTCGTGTTGCTCCTCCCTAAAAGTATCAATTTCCAACAGAGCAGGGCACGTCTCTGCAGCAGAAGCTCAGATGGCGACCCAGATGAAAATTATCTAATTGAAAATGCATTCATACATGTAAAGGGGTTTGCAAAAGTATTATTACCATGTTACATTTTTATTAAGTTTTAGTATATATATATA
>JAVLVB010000374.1:83097-113990 GCA_032876305.1 Orestias chungarensis
TCATGGTATTCAAGCGTTCGTGTTACGCTCTCTTAATGCCCTATCATTTTATTCCAAACAAGCAAACGTCAGCAGCTTTCAAAGATAAAGCTGATCTATAATGGAGACGACAGAGAATAGCACACATTTCTATCTGCTTTTATCTATTCCTAATTTTTTGTTTTTATTTTATTATTATTTTACCCTTGTTAAGCTTTTTCAAAATACGTTGAATGACAGGGAGGTGACACAATAATTTGGTGATATTAAATTCAAAATGGAAAACAGATTACAGTTTCAGAGTTGACATCTACTAATAACTTTGCAGAGATTATTCTTTAAAACAATTTGTCACAATGACTAAACTTCAAAGTACGCAAACACTGTAGAGTCATTATTCAACAGCAGTTATGCTTCCCATCGTTATCAGGATATCCAGTGTGCTTTACGGACAGAGATCATTTTTCCTGGTCTGTGTTTCACGGCTCAAAAGACTGCTTCAAAAACCTCTGGCCTCTCTGACACCTCCTGTTCTCTGCAGGGTGAGACATCCCGCTTTCACACGCTCTCCATTTCTCACATCTGCACACACTGAGAACACACTTATTTGCTACTACAGATACAGAGTAACCATTGGAGATACATAACCGCACATGTATGCATCGTCATGTATTCATATTTTAAAACCTGATGGAGATTTGTTTTAACTTTGAAAAAGAAATTACAATTTTTTGTATGAGCCGGAAGGGTCTCGTGTCCCTGTGATGCCTGCTTTCTGTCACCCAACCTGTTAGTGCTATGCAGGACCTCAGACCAAAATAGCAAGCGTGACGTTTGTTTTGGTGCCAGAAATCTTAGCCTGCTGTCTTGAGGGGTATAAATAAAGAAAGGGAGGGGTTTTGGTACCGCTCTCTGTCTCCTTAGCCTGTCCTTTCTCTCAAATATTCTTTTTCTGTGCCAACGAAACAGAAATTTTGTATTTCATAAGAAAGTATTATTTGCAGATTTTGGATTTCGAAGCCTGTAAAATCTTTTTTATGCTCTCACAGATATCAACATTTTGCTTCCTCTCTGCCTTTTTTTCTGAGTGTGGTCTTATCTGTGTATATGACATGTTTTATAGAGATTCCCACTTGTGTTGTGAGACGTCCTGTCTGCTCACCTCATCAAACCCGGACCCTGCTACCCTAACCCCCTGCCAGTATAAAACAAACTGAAAAACATCAAGTGAAAATCTGTTTTGACAAACTTGCATCTTTTCCCCCCCTTGTTCATCAAGGAAGATGCTGCTGATCTTCTCTTTGCCTCCGTGGTTTCTGACAATCCGATGAGTCTGGCACAGGATGGTAGAGCATGGCACGGTGCGTCCTCTGCTTTGCATGCTATTCATAAGAGCTTGGACAGCCAGATGACAGAGGAAGGAGAACTGGGGACACAACATGAGAGGACAGCTGAATCTTAGCCTTGGCTTCTTTGACGCCAGAACTTTAAGATAACACGCCAAATTGGACTCACAGAGAAGGCCTGATACAAAGCAAAAACTAAAACTGCCCCAAAGTGCCTCCTATGTAATATCTGGTTACTTGCTTCCGTTCATTTTATGACTTTGGTTAAAATGGATGGTAATGATTTGCCCTTTTCAATTACTTAATATACATCATGAGTACGTGTCTATCTGCTGCCATGTTGAGATCAGCACAGAAATTCGAGAACAACTATTGGGGAAGCGTGTCCTGTGAACATTTGAACCAATGGAATCAATACTCAGCCTTAGGATACAGCCTCACCTCTCTAGTAATTAGATAACTATAAAGCTGAATGGAATATACAATGCCAAACGCACCCCTGTTAAATTTTTTCTAAAAGGCCAGAAAATAAACGGCTGTTTTATTGCAGTAGCAAAATCTTTCTGGATATTGTTGCACATAAGCAAGCACAATCCTAATGGAGGAATTGACATAATAAACTGAGACTGTATCAACTTAGACATGCCAGATTGCTGCAATAATAACCTGCATTTGCTTGACTTTTAAACATTTAAAATATTTGTTTATGAGCTGGTGGGCAAAACATCTCATATTAAGGTTATTTTTCGAAATTTCCCATCATAATTCTAAAAATTACTTGAATTTCTGTCATTTATACTTCACCTATTTAGCAAAGTTGATCAATTACTTCAATTTAAATATATCTAATTCTTAAAGGGAAAGACATAACATTACAAAGAGGCTCTGCTGTCTAAGTCATGGCTTATAAAGACAACAAACTTTGCATTTTAGGAGACCCACGTGTTGATCTTTGGATTTAAACACATTTAAATCTTAGATTTACCAATATCTACAATTAGAACAAAAAATTAGTCGTTTCTCTGTTGCTAAAAACTGAAAAAGTAGAACTGTGACTAACCTGGGAAGGGCTTGTTTAGCAAATATACACAGTGAAGAGTATCAAAGGGGAGAAAAAAAGTTACCTTGATTTGCTTAAAAGAGTAGCATCTTGGCATAACCTGGTCTCATGAAGCACCATTGGGCAGTATTTACGATACATACTAATTTTTTTTTGAGAGGCATAACATTAACTAGGGAATATTTTCAGTCAGTATGACACCTTAAATTAGGAGACAATAGGACCTTCTAAAATGAAAATAAAAAAAAGACAGAGGAATGTGCAAAATTAAAAAGACGTGGTGACAAAACCTAAATATTTATTCATCAGAGCCCAGACCTGCCATCAAGGGATTGTTTATTTGGTAAAAACAAATAATTAGTTGTGTCTTCTGAATAAACATTAGAACCTTTAATAGACTATATGTAATGTTTTCTTCCAGTTCACTTCCATTTCTAACACAACCTGGGGCCACTGTCTGTATCTCCTAAACAGAAGTGTTTTGGCCATTTTGAAGTCAACTTTTTACTAAACAGTGGGTGCCAATAAAAAACCAGCTCCTCTTTAAGGCTCTCAGGTGTTTGTTAAAGATCATTTCTAAACACAAAGCATCACAGAGCACAAGAGATACGCCAGAGGTCAAGAATAAGCCGTGACAAGAAGGTTGGTATGTTTGTAGTAAACTGTGGTCTTACACAAATTGAAAGGTCACCAAAGAACCTCTACATTGATGGGTATCACAGGCCACCACAGTAGGTGAGTGATCAGTCCAGATAACAGGTGGATCAAGCAAAAGAAGAGCTGACTGAACTGAGAAGTATTTAGGCTTGACAAGTAATTACTAAACAAGTAGCAGGTGTCTGATTAGTAACATACCACAGCTGAGGGGTAAAGCAGTAGGCTAAAATCAATGGCTTGCTCCACATGTTTTTGGTGCTTCACTGCTGCCACACAATTGCCTAATATAAACAGGGAATTAACAGGTGTCTGAAGAATGTGATGGCATGCTGATGCAGTAGTGCAATCATTTGGATCAGTTATGGTGGAGCATAGATGCACGTAAAACATGAAGAACAACCAGGATTAATGAATGTGTTAGAGTGAACTGAGAATAGTGACTGGGACAATAACTAAACATAGCATTATTGGTGAAAGGACCAGCTTTTATCTGCTGTCCTGCAATATTCCAGAGATATCTAGACAAGACATGTTATTTGACATTTTAAACAACAAAACACTGAGGACTGCAAAGTGGGGAGGTGAGGTCTAAGATAAAATCTTCAGCTTGTGGTAGTTGCCGATGCAACAAACTCAAAATATATAATAAAGAGCTTCTTATGTGCTTGTCTCTGAAGAAAATGTCAAGAGAGGTGTGACAGGACCACCCTGCTTGGTGCAGCAGCTGAACATTTCAAACTGAGCTGTTTTTCTCTTTTTATATTTCACAATGTTTTCCCCTGCTTATTTATACCCAACAGACGATGTTTGTATGAGTCTAACACTATGCATTCAAGTTTACGTTCGTGTTCACTGGTGTCTCCATCATCCCCAATGCATAGTGTTTTCTTATCCACATGCTATGAAAATAATTTCAACATACATGTTATATTCATTTTCCATCAAACCACATGCAAAAAATATTAATTACACAAAATAATCTACTAATCAACTTGTCTAGGTTTATTAACTCTGCAAACAATCTGGATTATGCTAAATGTGTTCATGAGCTGTTAGTCTTGTTTGCGTGAATCATAAGTGTAGAGGTCAAATGTTGGAGACCTAACATGTAAAATCTAATCCCACCACTTCACACTTCAGTCTTTCACCCACTTATTCTATAAGGTAAAAAATGTCCCACTGGATTGGGAATCGCCAGAGTCACAGTTTGTCTCCCTTTGTCTTCGTGCAACTGTCCAAACTGTCAGGGAGTTTGTATGTGTCCATTGATTCAGGCATCTCAAATGGCACATGGTGAGAGCAGCAGAGACATGAAGTACGGAGAGAAGGAGTCAAAAGCACAGAGGATTCCTGAGCTCATTATTAAAATAGAAAGGGGTCTAAATATCTCCCGTCTTTGAAAGGCGACCCCCCCCGGAGTCGCCTTTCAAAACAAGAGCTGCGCTATCGTGGGATTAGCCGGCGTTGCTTGGCAGAGGTGACTATGGATATCTATTTATCTTGTGACGAGTGACGAATTTTAAATTGGCTTCAGTGGACTGGTCAGCTGGGAGCAACTGGAGGCCCTTCATATGGCTGGTTTCCCATTCATGTGACCTTGTTTTCCTCAATGCATAAGCTTGCTTAACCATTTAAAGACTGCATATCCATGCTGCTTAGGAACGTTAAGTTAATAAAACACAAAATATACAATGCTTTTCAGAGGGGGTCAAATATCTAAAGGTTTTAGTTTATTGTAATTTTACGTAAAACAAAACAAAAAAAAAACTCTTTTGTTTCATTATAATAAATAAAATCCAGTCCATTTAGAAGTCACCTTTTTACTAAACAGTGGGTGTCAATATAAAACCAGCTGCTCTGTAAGGCTATCAGATGTTTCTTAGAGATAATTTCTAAATACAAAGCCTCATGGAGCACAAGAGATACCCCAGAGGTCACGAATAAGGTAAAGCTAGTTTGGACAGAACTGAGTCAGATATTTAGGTGTCGTCAATGTTCACAGTTCTTTTCCTGATACCTTGCTTGATTCCACCTGATTTGTCTGTGATGCCACACAAGGAACACAAGAAGCATTGTTTGAGGCGTTCCTTCCACATATATTTGCAGGCTTACGTCCAATAAATTTACATTTTCCAAAGGCTTAACATCATCATCTATGGGGTTTCCCAAGTTGATTTCTTTTGAGCTAACTAGAAAAATCTTCCTTATTAGTCAGAGTAAATAAAAATATTGATATGGCCAGTGTGAGGTTAGGTTGACTAGAGCAGGAGGTATTTAATTGAATCTCAATGCATGTTATCCTGTCATCTTCATGGCCAATATGATTTACACACTTGAACAGTTGGTGTCAACAGGGATCAGACCAGGGCGTGGCTACGGGTGCGACTAGGATAGTGAGTGGCATCACTTAGATTTGTCTATGGCTAGTTCTGAACTCTCCAGGCAAGCTAGGGTTAACTGTGTGTTTCTTTTTTTAATGATATCTGTATTTATGTGTTTCCCTTTAATTATTTTACTGTGCTGTTTTAACGAAGATTTCAGCAACATGACAAAATAAATAATAGTAGTGTGTGTTAAACATTGTATTTTTTATTTATTTTTTATTAAATACAATTTGTCAGTGAGGATTAAATAAACATGCTTTTATTTTAATTTTAGTTATGCCCTCCTATGTTTTTATTATGCACGGCTAAAACTTCTTCTGGCTCAACCACTGGTTCAGAGGTTTGACATAGAAGGCTTAACCAATAGGTTCATAATGCAGTCACATGAGTGCAATATATATTATGTTGCAAGTGTTACTTCTTTTCCATAGCACTACACTAAAGTCTTCCTACATATACACTGAGATCAGAAGTTCCTTGACAATAAGTCAAGGAACACCTAAGAGTCTGCAGGACATCAGCAAGCTCCTACATACAATGTTTGATCCTTGACCCTATTCACTAAGACTGTTTAGGATTCACATTATTGCTTCTGATGATGTAAAACAAACATTTAGTACAAGGAAAGTTTTCTTTTATGCTTCCATTCCAATAATTGAGGACAAATATATCAAAACCAATGGCTAATTTGAAATCTTTTTTAATTAGTCCTGCTTTATGACAGTACTTCAGGGCTGTTGCTGAACAAGTGATGGACATTTGTATTCATGCATGCACCGAACTGCACATACTTTGTGGATCATTAATTAGTCTCTCCTTACATGCTAAGCGTCTCGGTGAGGAACTCACAAAATACCCACCGAAAATAAATTGCATCATCACATTCTGCTGTGTTTCGAAATAAGATTTTAGGCGTCATCGTAGTAATAATATGATAGGTTGCTGATATAAATGGTTCAGTAGCCCCAGGATTAGGAAGACATGTCACTCGATAGGGTATAATGGTGTGAGGTCGATGAGAGTTACAGTAGGAGTGAGGTCATTGCTGGCTCCTGCAGCGGTGACCTACCCGTTCTGCAAATCTCATGGTTTTATGGATGGAAATACTGTCAAACATATACGGATAAAATATGTTAAGACATGGCCAGTCCGTTTTGCTTGACAATAAAAAAGATCATAAATAACCCACAGATTAACAAAGCTCGGTTATTAGAGTCATGGTGGCGAAGGATGCATCTGAGGCGACTATTTGTGGAGGTGCTGGTAGACGGGGTGTGTGTTTTCAGGGGTGTGAAGGAGTCGGCTGCAGGAGGTATTCAACCAGAATTTGATGCAGATAACGACGCGCAGCCATGTGTCTGAAAGCATATAGTGGCGTGGTCTCAACCCTGTATGTCTGGTTATATTATACACAGAGCGTCCAAACCAAGGGCAGTCAGTTGTGAAACATAAAGTCAGGGTGTCTGTGGTTTTGGTGCAATATGTCATTGTTTTTTATGTTTGTTTTTTTGTTTAGTATTGGGGCCTCCATCCTATCATTCTTCAAATATCTATTGTCCCAAAACGAAATGTAACAGAAAAAAAAAATATTTGTATTGCAAAAGTCTTACAAATGTCACTTAAAACATTTTATTATTAGACAAACAAGCTGAATTAGTTATTATTTACTTCATTAAATGACAAAAGCAGGCAGCCCGGTGATGGCACTGTGGCCTCACCGCAAGTCAGGCCTGGCCAGAGTTCTTTCTGTACTGAGTTTGCATGTCTTGCTCTAAGCATGCGTGGGTTCTCTCTGGGTACTCTGGCTTCCTCCCACAGTCCCCCCCAAAAAAAGACCATTAGGTAAATCTTGCCAAAACTATCCTTAAGTGTAAGTGTGCGGGAAGAGTTGTTTGTCCTGCTTGTCTCCATGTTGCCTTTGGGTAGGCTGGTGGCTTGTCTTCCTGCTGCTTAGCTTTCATCTCTCTAAACCAGCAACTGGGCAGGAATATTTCCCTGTGAGGGTTGTAATAACAGTGATCATCTTTGCTGCAAAATAAGCAGGGATGAAATCTTAGGCATTGCCAACTCAGGTTTCAACAGTAACAGAGAGAGGTAGAGACGTAAGAGTTTGAAGACTTAAATAAAGTAAATACTTATCTAACATTTCCCGAAAACTATATTGATGATACCCAGGATCTTTGTGATGCAATATGGAAATATTCTGACAACCAAGGTGACACGGTCTATCTGGTCATAGTGGATCCTGATACAAATATTGAAAAGTAAGTTAGCCATTTTAGTAAAACATAGTGGCGGTGGTCAGGCTTTTGTCTTATTCTTCCACCAATGACCACACCATTACTTATGTTCTCGCATCAAAACTTGGAGGACGTCCAGCCATTTGTTCGAAACCCAAAGCGCAAGCATACAAGGTGTAAATCAGGATCCAAGGCATAGTAGTAGGTCCACAAAGGAGAGCCAAAATTCACCCCAGTGATCTATAAAATGTAGTGCCAGTTATTGTGAATAATTATGCCACAATAACAATGGGAAAATGGTATTTCACATAGGGCCTGATGGGTTTGGTTTGCTTTTTCCACAAATCCTCCTTTAAAAACCTAAAGAGAAGCTAATATACTTTTTAGTAGCCCTGTGGCTTTTTTATGATAGTGTTTTTTGTGTTCAGTTGTCCACACTGGTATATATTTAGTAGAAAAACATAGTTTTTTTCCCTTTTGATTGTATTCTATTGGGTATTTAAGTATTGGACAGATGTAATGATTATGGTGAAAGACCCCTTGAATGTTTCTCTTGACTCTTAATGATGGTGGAAGGTCATCTGAGTTACTGGAGACTTATTTGAATCTGGCTGCGTTCATTATTCATTGTAGCCCCGCATGCAGCTCATTAGTTTGTATTTTTAACATTTAGTGTTTTTTTTGTTTTTGTTTTTTAAGCACTACATGAAAAACAAAATCAGATGGCTACATCTTTGGAGCAAGTATTTTAACAGGCTGCAAACATCTGGTTATTATGGTTACTTTATATGCAGCACACGTGGTGTTTGGAAACTCAGACAAGACACTAGCCAAAGTCTGTCCCATTCAGCCTTCCTTCCATTCGAATTCAACTCACAGTCTAACTGCACACAAACATGCAGGGCTTTCCTTCACTTGGCGAGATGTGCAGCTTAGCAGCTTTAATGGTAGCGTTTTGTTCCTTTAATAATAAAATCCCTGTGACCCTGCAAAGATTTTGCTTTTGATCCAAGTTTCTGGTATGAATTTTAAATATCATTCTCTCACTTTTGGGATCACATTTGTGATTCCAAAAGCAAAAATATATATAAATAAGTGGACAAAAAGGAGTTGATTCTATCTAATAGCTATACTGGTGGACTTACAGTCCTCACAAACATAGATGTGATTATTTTGTGCAACAGCTCCGTCTGGTGGACTGAAATCAGAACTCCTAGGAAAATTAGGACACTCCCTATTAATTTGGACACTAGTGTGAAAGCGCCACGAATAGGAAAACTTTTCTAAAATATAATTCAGACTGGTAAGGATTAACAAAATTATTTCTACATGCCCAATAGCAGAATAATAAGACAATTATTCTTTTGTTCACATTTCTTCTAATAAATGAGCGTTTTTAACAGTGTACTCGTGACTTTATGTCAAACATTTCAATGGTTTGATCGACTTTTCCCTCCAACTTCGGCTAAGACAGTAAGACTCCATCACAGGGCTTAATAACTAATAGCTCACGGTTGATGTTGTGTCTCAGCCTTGAATTGAAAACTACAAACAGGAAAGACCTGGAACACTGGCTTTGTTAAACCTAAACCACTTAACTAATCAGTGTCCGTAAATTTCGACAGTGTTTTGATTTTACTTCAGTATTTCAAGATTTGTTTGTTCTCATGATGTTTTTTTTTTTCTTGCTTCCTGACCTTACATTTCAGGCATACCATAAGAAGTTGGTTGCCAGCAAGACAAGTCACATTATGGACATTTTACATCTGTGAACTGGTCCCTCACAAAACAATGGTACACTCAAGTTTAGCTCATAGTTCTAAGGAGGTTCATTGGTCCAGCATCCAGCTTTTTTTTTTTTTTTTGATAAATATAAAAATTGTCATAGTGGCCAAGCATGATAATCTTAGTTTCATAATACAAAAAAGCATGTGTCCATTTGGCTTCTTCCTCTAAGAGTGGCGTTTCAGGACTTGTCACTGTGGACAGTGAAAAGCTTAGTCTGATATAATTTCAGATCTTGAGAAAATGTTTGTGTGTGTGTTTGAATATATTTGAGAGTTTTATTACTGATCCGACACAATCTAAAAACTAAAAATAAAAAACTAATTCAGCAGCACGTCCGTTTAAGTCATTGGGAAACACTTTAATCACAAAAAACCACAAGAGAAACAACACACATGAAAACAGTTTGTCACAAAAACAGTTAAAAACAAAGTAAAACCAAACCAGCAGGGGGGAAAGGGGAAAGAACCAGAGCCGGAGTAAACAGGCCGAGCTCGTCCAAGAACATATCAATGCGGCTACTTTGATAGTGGCTCTGTTCAGAGGACTCGGACGAAAATAGAAATCCAAATGTGTGTACCTGGACATAGAAACAAAAACTTTCCAGTGCGTCTGTCGATAGCTTTTCAGCACCCGGCACCGACCGTCCATAATTAAAACAAGACACCAAGTTAGAGGGAATACGACTTCCCTCTGCTCCCACACATGTAACATTTGTGAACACAAAACCTCCAGTTTTACATTTTAACACATCACATCCTCCAGTACCCTTAAAAGCGCAACATAAACAAAACAGAGCTGCTAACCTTTGACAACTCTTACGCAGGTTGTTACATTTTAGCTGGGTTTTTACTTCACCACCTAAAAGTTGTAAATGTGATTCAATTATCAGCCAATGTAAGTTAAGCAAGTTAGTCACAACAAATGCAAACAAGTTGGGGATTTTTATCTATGAAAGGAAGTTTCTGTGCTGGATTTAAGAAAATAGGAGAGCATTATAGATCATAGATACTGAAAAACATCGAGGAGTTATTAATTAATTGTTACGCACTTGAAAAAGAATAAGTAAGGCAAGGGATTAAGGTGGTGAGAGGAAAAGGAGGTCCAAAATGAAAAAAGGTAGGATGGAAACAGATGAGGACAAAAAAGAGGAAGAATAGACAGACAGAAGGATGGACATGAGGAGCCAAGAGAGGCAATAATGGGATAGTAAATCGTCAGGATTCACTCCATTCAGCAGTTAAAATGGCCAAAAGATGTTAACTTAAATGAACGAAAACAAATATCTGTCATTTATCAGCATCTTGGTTGAGTACATGACGTCATGCATCTCTCTGTCAACCATTTAAGCGTTCATCTGACTATAATAAAACATTATTGTGTTAATGCAAGTAAGAAAAAAGGGCTATTTCTGCCGCTTAAATTTTCTGTCTTTTAAAATATTTATTAGAATTGTGGCCAGTTTGACGTTAATAAGAATACAGGCTAAGTTAACCCACTAAATATTTAAATGTTTTAATAAAAAGGTAGAAGTTAAATCTTATTTGGCACATCATCATTGTGATAGCTAGCAGAACACAGCGGAGCTACTTCTGCTTTCCATCAAACCTTAGAGATGCGTCGCATTTGTTTGTGGAGCCGATGCGAGTCCCGTGAAGCGGAGACGCCTCTGCCAGCTCATACTTCTGTCACAGTGCACTGTCCATCGGGACTCCCGGAGCGAAGACTCGGGGCAGAGCTGGATGGCATGCCTCTGGGAGGAATCCTGGTTGGCTGATTCTCTCTTAGCGGTCTCTGTGTGCGTCTCCTCCGCGCCTTTGACTCTCCTCTCCTTCCGTCACTTTCTTTCTCCTCATCTTCGCCCTCGCTGCTCCCAGACGCAGACTCGTACTCCTGCGGCTCATCGTCTTCTTCCACCTCCTCTCCCTCTGGCTGGCTGATTACCAGCTGAGAAAAAGACTGTTCCAGAGTTGAAGGGGACGGAGACAGCGGACTGTTAAGGTTGCGGCCAAGAAGAGTTTGCGGTCTAATAGGCGGAAGGGAAACCATAATCCCAAAGGATGAAGAAGGAGAGTGACCCGCAGAGTCGGAGCCATCAGCTGTGTTTACATGCTCCATTGGTGTAGAGACCACAGCTGGTGAAGCGGAAACAGAGACGAGCTCCGACTCCAACCTCAGCCCCGCCACGCCTTTCTTGGGGATATTAACTACGTCCCTCTTCATCTTGCGCCTGCGTCCGTGCTCGTTCCTGCGATACTGCACCATATTCTCCAGATCCGCCACATAGAGAAACCCGGCAATCAGCATCTCGGTGCTCTTCCTTCTCTTCATGAAGGCCTCCTCCAGCTCTCGACTGGTCCTCTCGTCATACTGCCACCAGCCATTGCGCCCCTCGTAGTACCACGTGTAGTCTCCCCGGGACTCGCTCCCGCTCCGGTTCAATCCAGCAGCGGCAGCTTTCAGTTCCTCAGGGGAGAGCAGAACCGGACGCTCCAGGAAGTCCTCTGGGATTTCTTGCCGGCAGAGAGCACAGCGCTTGCTGTGCCAGGAGGCGCCCTTTACACACAGGAAACAGAAGACATGGCAGCAAGGGAGACGGACAGGGTGAACGCAGCTCTGCAGGCAGATGGCACACTCTGGGGAAGTTGCAGAGGCACTGCCGCAAGAGTCCTTTCCTGCTTCTTCTTTTACCTTAGAGGGAGCTGGGACATTCACGGAGAGGTTCACTTCTCCACAATCAGCCATGCTAATAAGAGAAACAGAACCATCATGGTAAAATTGGCCAAACAATTCCTCCTTAATGCAATAAAGTAAAGCTTATTCACAAGATGCAAACACAGTCTCTGTTAAAAGTTGAAAGGAACCTGTAATATTCTCTGGTTGAACACTCTGTAAGTCAACATCCAAGAGTATCTACATCTACAGAGAATCACCACTCAGGCATTTCCTGACAAATACACATTTCCAACTTTGAGTCCAACTTGGAGATCTTAATTAAGACAAACTGAAAATTTATTTTTCCTTCTCGTTTATATATTCATTTCTATCTTTTTTTAAGTCCAAAAAGGATTTGCACACTGATATTTTTAATGAAACCGATTTGATACCACAGATAATTAGAGTTTACATGAGCAGGAGTTTTTACATTATGAGATCCCTTAATTAAATGGGAAAAAAACAACTGGGGCATATTAGAAAATGTAAACGCATCTGTAGTTGAATCATTAAATGTCAGATGACATAAATAAAGGGAGTGACAGATATCCCTTTTTTTTTTTTACTGATCTATTGATATTCTACTTTTAATCAATTAGTTTAGAGTAAAATGATGTAGTGAAACAAATACACATGTGATGGAGGAACAAACAACTCAAAATACTATGTGATTTTAATAATATCCACACATAAATGCAATATTTTTCTAGTAGCCTACCTTTTTTTGTTGTTGTCCAGTTCGAAAGAATTGATTTTTTTTCAGCTGTCATCATAAAATAACTCACGTCTAATACTTTAAGCTAACAGTGCTAACCTTTCAAGCTAAGCTTACAGCTAAGATAACATTAGAAAACCATCAAATTATAATAAAATAATATTTCCGCAGTCCTATGGCGACATTAGGTCCTAGTCTGTTAAACAGGACTTTATCTATGTAGACGTATGCTATTAAAACATTACCCAAGCTAATGCTAGCTTTACATACTAGCATAGAGTTAGCTTGTGGGCTAAAGGTTACCTTTGCAGCCAACTTACCTGGAAACAGGTTCTTCTTAACGTCTTCTAATGAAGTATAGATGGAAATATTTATAAACCAACAGCCATATCTGGCTATGTTCAATAATACACCGAGCAAATACAAGCTACTAGCAGTGATAGAGCAGCGGTGGCCCAGCACTAATATTAGTGGCCACAGGGGGGCGCTAGCACTGATGTTGACAACTGAAGCTGCGCACTAATGTACCAAAAATGTCTTGAGTTCATTTTGTATTCATTTTCAATTTTCATTTTTATTTACTCATCTTATGTTAAGTACTTGTATGTTCTTTTTAATGTAGGCTTTTTTAAAATTAGGTGTATTTATTTTCAAAAGTAGGAAATTAATTGTTTTAATGTTTCTGTTCTGTGCTTATATTGAATTAGACTTAATTCTTTCTGAATGAATAAAGTTAATTTGTTGTTGTTGCTGTGCATTTTTTTTATCTATTTGTCCATAAATAAATGCAACATTAAAAGATATGAACATTAACAAATGCACGTTAATCTTCCTATAGTTCAGTTTGCAGTTAGAAGAGCATTTATGTGAAAAACAATATGTGTTTCTAACTTTGACATTTTAATAACATCACAAATAAACAATGAATGAAAAAAAATATATAAAATATCCTCATGAGTTTACTATATGTGCCAACAGACCAAATCAAAATCAAACAAACTTGTTTAACAACATGTAAATGCAAAGGAAAACAGCTTCTTTCCAACAGAAAGAAATGTAATATGCTGCATACAGATAAACATTTGACATAACGGAAGAACTAGGATTACCAATTACAGATTGTAAACATACTTGAGCAACGTTAACGTGGAAATATCCGATTTATTCCTCACACAGTTTACACACATTTAATCTGCATCATCTGTTTGAATCATTTGCTAGAAAGGGATTAAAGTTGTAGTTTACTTTGAACAAAGTACAACAGTTTAATATGTTGACACCAGGGGGAACTAAATATGATTTGTATCTTGGAAACCTAAATTGACCAGTCATTGTTTGCATTTCTGGTGGTATGCTAAACAAATCTGTCCTAAAAGTGCCGGTGAGCAGTAAAACATTGAAAGTTTAATAATTTACAAACGAATTTCCTCAGTTCATTCCGACTTGCTTTTCTGCTTCTTCTTTGTTGCACATTTCCTGATCTCTGAAACGTGAGGGCAGGGGTCACCATAGTCGCTTGGGGAATGCAGAATTTGCCGCGTACGTGTCTCCTCTCCCCTCCTGTGGACAGTCGCGTTCTGCTTTCGAACGCACTGACCCCAACTCGTCCATTCTCCAACTTCACAATGAACTTTCAGGGACAGAATACTATCAGAAATCATAACACACTATGGAGTGAGGGATAAGGGTAGAAGAAGAAAGGCAAAGCTCACCTTGGGGGATGCACTGCATGAGCTGGGTGTCAGGCTCAAAGCCTCTAGGACAGGTGTGGTTACACTGGCCATTATGTAGGTAAAGGTCTTCTCTGCACTTTGTGCAATTGTTCTTTCCCACACCCTGCTCACATCCTTCAGGGCCGTCTGGCAAAGATGGACACGAGTTATCACACTGCGGAGGGTCTGATTTAGTTTTCATTTCCTGCATGGAAGCGTTGTACCTGTGCATTCTCGCAGCGCTGCGTCTGCTGTCAGCCCGCTCGGACAGCTGCTTTCACATTTGCCCAGAAACAGAAAGTGACCTGCGTGACAGCGTGTGCAGAAGTTTTCACTGAAACAGGAGGCACAGTCCGCCTTGCACTCTGCAGGTCAGTGAGAATGAACATGGGTCAGCGCAGAGCGATGACGTTGTCATCTCTAAAATATTCACTGCTGTATGTTTCCTACCGGCACTTAGAGTAAACTACTAGCAGATGCACTGTTTTCACAGTTTTTTATAACAATAAGCCAAAGGATGATAAAAAAATCAAAGCTTGGACGCAATAATAACGTGGTGGTACTATCATACTGTGGGACTTTTTTGATGATGTAAAAAAAAAAAAGAAAAGTAGCATGAAAACGATGGGTGGAGCCTGGCTAATCATCCATGTTGTATCATAATTTGAACAAATTGTTATTCTTAATCTTAAATTAAACAATAAACACATTTCTTTAAATCTAAACTATTAATATTTACAGATGCTCTTAATCAAACCTGACTGAATGTCAGCAATTACACAAAGAAGAATGGGCAAAAATAGTAATTGTGTAGATGATTTTGACACAACCCACATGACTTGCAACTTCAAAAGCATGCCACACTTTTCAGAGTTTTCATTTTCTGCAAAATGATTGAGGCACAAAAATATATATTTATTTCCCCTTTACAAGGATAAAGTACTGTGTGTTGATCTATCAAATGGAAATAAAGCAGAACCCTGCAGTTTTCATTAAAAACGGGTTCAAATACTTTTTTGAAAAGCATTTTTCCCCCCATACTTTTGAACCAAAGTACAATTTTTTTTTACGTGTTTTATTAAAAAAGTCATATCCTGTCACTCCTTCCTGTGTTCTTCGGTACCTACTGCTGCAAGTGCTGATGTGGGGAGAGCGGATGCCATAGTGACCTCGGGGACAGGAGGACATGCACGTTCCCCTCTGCTGGATCCCGTCCAGCTCCAGGTGGAAGAAGAAGCGGGGTTTGCAGGACAGACAGCCATTCAGCAGCGAGCATGTTGCACATCCTGCCTGACAGCTGATGCTCATTGGCTCACTACCTGTCACAGGTTTAGAGGTAAACAAGGAATATAAATGTATCCTGCATGTGCTTGAAAGAGGCTGAACAGATCTGGACACGAACGAATAAATCACTATTCATGTTCAGATGGTGCGGCGTGTTCAAACACAAAGTTTTGCAACGTGTAAATATTCCAGAAAACTTTCTTTGGTCTGCATGCAGGTAAATCAAATGAAATATCTATGACTTCATTATCGTCTGCTCGTCCACTCCTTATTAGCTCTGTCCCTTGCTGGGAGAGTTCACAGCAACTTTTAGTTGCTTTGCAGACCCAGTATAAATATATGACACTTACGTTTAAATCTCAGAACACCTGTGCCACCTTGGCCTCTTGAAACGTTCATGAGCTGCAGCATCCAGATTAGTGATGGTATCTGCATTTTTCCTCCACCTTCAGTTTGTCCCGTCACACATAAGACCTAACAGAGATGTTTCTTGACGAGTCTTTGAAGGGCTCCATAATATTCCGTCAATTGGGTCCATACAAAGACGGCAGCAGTGAAGTGCGGAAATGTGTTATACGAGGGAAAAAATCCTGTGCGCGGTCCATTAGTTTACTTGAAGTTGGCAGGACGGCGTGGAGAAAGCAAACAAGAGAGAAACCATCACGAGATGGTCGAGTCTCCAATAAATGCAAGGTTTGGGTAAGCTCTTTTTCTTCCTGCACACGTTCACACTCCCACCCTCCTCTGCTTTTTTCCCCTCATCCCTCCTTCTGATCCACTATCACATCTACAGCTTCTGTTGCCGTGGATCAGTGCACAGACAGGGACTCTCTCAACCTCTTTCTAATAGTAGATTTGTTTTCTCTCCTTTAAGTCCTTCTATACTCATGAGCGGTCTTCAGGAATTGTGAATTATTGCGGCAGCTGGACCCAAAAAGCTTCTGCACACGTGGCTGCAAGAACAAAAAAAATCTACTTCTAGGATGTTTAACCTTGAATCTATTACAAAATCAAAACAACTGAGGTTTACTAAGAACTACATCAAAAGCATCAAATGTAACATGAACAGCATCCTTACACAAAAAAACAACAACATTTAAATATCAGGGTTTTGTGTTGAAAGATTTTCATTTACTTCAGCATCACTCGTTTCACGCGCAAAACATGAACCAGTGGTTATAAAGGATTATTTTTAAAGACACATGGCTGTTGCATCATGCAGGCATGATCAATTGCATCATGGTGCATTTACAGCCAGTGTGCTTATGGCTGTGCGGCAAACTTGCTACGGTACAAAGAGGATTTTTTGGTTTTATTAGTTCTGCATATCGACAGTTTTTCCATTTTAAAATTCCACTTCATTCAGAATATCCTGTATTTTTATGCACTGCAAGGGGTCTGCAGCTATGTACAAATAAATGCAATGTGGTTCTGAAAACAGTTTTAAAATTTGCATGTGAGATTTTGACAGGACGAGAGATGGAAACACACCTCTTGTTTTGTTTTTACTCCATCCATCCAGACAAACTTCAAAAGTCTTTTGCTCCAAACCACTTTTATAGCAGAAATTGTGCATCTGCACTTTTTTCTGTTCAAGGCCATCGGTAGCCGTGAGTTGTCTGTTTTCCATTAAGACACTGGTTCAGAAAACAGGAACCAAAACTAGACTGGATGATTTGACTACCTCTCTATGAGAAAGCAAAATTAGATGACCGTAAGTGTCATAGAGGATCTGTGCTAAAAAAAAAAAGAAAAGAAAATGTGGAGGACAGTGAAAGCTTTTATTTGCCTTCCTAGTGTGCATTATCAGTTGTTTTGGGAACTCTAGGATGTTCAACAGTCCCAAAACAGTTACTCACGTCATCAGCACGTCTAGGAATGCCTTTTTCTCATTTATTTTATATTTCTTCTGCATTCTTTTTAGAGCCAGCCTACATCTACTGGCTATGTAGACAAATTGTGCCGCTAAAAGTCTTCCCGTTTGCTCTTAGATCGATTTCATCCAATGGAGTTTAAACAAAGCATGTGTTTCTTGTTAAGAAAGGTGAAGTTTTTGCTTCTGAGTCTACCTGGGAAAAATTACACAGGAGGAAACAGCCAGAGATTTGCAGAGGGACTTCATTCCGGTGAGAATTCGTGTTGGAAAAAAGGATTTAAATGAAGGAGTCCAGGGAGAGGAGCGGCACAGAGTATCATTTTAGTTTTTTTTTCTTGCTTCAGCTTTAACATACAAGTAAAAATAAAATGAAAGTACATTTTTCTTTTGAGAGTCAAATCAAAGCATGAGTAGAGGACAATAAAATGACACAAGTTAGGAGCCTCTGGATGTCTAGCCAGCTGCTGCAGAGAAACATCGTCCATCAACAAGCAGGGAGCAAAACTGCATTAGATATATAGACAATCTCTGTGAGGCACATATGGAGAGTGTTAAAATAAAAAAGGCACACTGGAGAGTGTTAAAAAAAAAAAAACTCCTTGAAAACCATAGTTTTTTTTTTCTTTCCCTTTAAATAAATTACCTTGCAGTGAACACGCGTTCAAGTAAAAGAAGTCAAAACAATTACATTTGGGTTTGGAGGACATGCCCAGATGTGTTATCAGAGGCTCTTTTTCTAAACACATGCGAGTCACTGAATGCGGAGTGAGTCAGGTCGACTTCTGGGAGAGGGCTGGGGGGGACTCAGAAGGCCGAGCACACACCTTCCTAAAACCTGAGCGGGGAGACGAACATGAAAAGGCAACGCTCCCATGGGCGCCAGATCAGATTTTGGAACGAAAAAATAAATAAATAAGAACTGTTCAGGAATGTCTTCACAGATACCCCACCAAAAAAAAGAAGTAGAAGGAGATGCTGTGACCCAGTCAGTTTGTTTTTTACTCCAATATACAAATACTTACAGAATCCTATTTTTTTTAACAATAACTACAATTTAAAGTAGTTAATATATTAAATAGACAAACAGAACATAATGCACATTGTCAGTTGTGATGATGATGATATAGTTTGTAAACTAATCTTAAATTAAAATCTCAACCGTTTACCATATATTGGAAGAACCCGCTGTCCTCCGTCTCCCTGAACCGACAGTAAATGCAAGAACATTAATATGAACGCAGTTTAGAAGCAAAATTTGACACATCCACCCTCCCATCTAATGATCTGTTGCTTTTCTTTGCATGGTCACGTGGGGCTGGTGACAAAATTTGACCTACGGACAAAATTTTGACGTGTATCGTAAACGGATGCCACACAATCAGCAGTCGACTTTAATTCATAAAGTTTTAGCCATTTAATTTTTTATAATAAATGTATTCTCTCTGGATGTGTAACCACGATAACAATGCATTTTTGTTTTTGGTTTATTACAACTGGGAGCAGATCTCAAAAGCCCAAATAATACCTGAACTATGCCCCCATATCCCCCAAGGAGCTGAAAAGGAGTTACAGCTGGACTACATAGCAGAGAGCGAAGCAGGTTGCTTAGTCTCTTTCTACGGTTGTAATGAAAAATTATCACATCCTAACCTCCTATGTCTTTCAACCCAGCTAGCCAGAGATTTAGAGAGGAGCAACAAAAGCAAATTAAGCTCCCCTCGCCAACAGCTGATGGCATATTTCAGCACATGTTGCTGTAGTATGTCATTTCTGCTGCAAAGATATTGACCTTTTACCATCTCATATCATACATCAAGTATTCAGAATCTTTTTTTACTGCTACAGGAGATCGTTCCTGCCCGCAGCATCACGATCCAAAATCCCTCTGAAGAAACTTGATTAAGTCCCAACAGTTATTTTCAATTGGAATGATTATTTCTGAACTGAATTTAATAAATAAATGTTCACGTTGCAAAAGAAAATCCCAAACATCTACCCAAAAATACAATTAAGCTGTTAATGTGATAGAATGGTCCAGTCAAAGTCCATTCCTAAATCCAATTAAGTGTCCACTTAGACTGAGCTTGAGATATTTCGTAGAGAGGAATGGAAAAAAATAATTCAGTGTCCAGATGACCAAACCTGGTGGAGAAAAATAAAGGTGATCCTACAAAGCTGAACAAAGGCAAACTATACTTTCCAGATTTTTATTTATTTAAAAAAACAACAAAGAGAACAATTTTCATGCGTCTTCCACTTCACAATAATGCGGTACTATGGTGTATCACATAAAATGTATAGGTATAATGGGACTAAATAAAGAAGGGGCTATAAAACATATGAACACAACTTTCAGGTACAATCACTTTAATAGAACTTTCTTTTTTGTTGTTGCTACTTTTACACCCAAAAAAATTAATTTTGCTTATAAAATGCCTAACTTTGACAAAGGCCTCTGCTTGTGAAAAACGTAAGTTATGATGAGGAATTAGCGGGATATCATCTGATGGTGTGGATATTCCGTGTGCCGTGACGAAGCGAGGAATTTGAAGGGGGCCATGAAGCGTGCAGCTGAAGACAGAAACCATGACGGATGAGCGGAGAGCGAGACGAGAGCCGAGCGGATGTCAGAGGAAGCCTCTAAATAAAAGCCTGTTTCTTTTCATATATAGGTTTATATATTATTAAATTAGTCTAGAATTATGTCCATAAGAATTTTTTTTCTAAAGCTGAGAATTGCAAGCCAAGAGCCAGAATACAAGATAAATACATTTATTAGATGATGGTAAACAAAACAAAACAGCAAAACAAAGAAGGTAAACACATTTTAACTTAAGATTTCAGAAATGAAGTTCCCTCTCCTCACCCTCTTGCCTTTTTCAACACGGTCTATAAAGAAAGAAACAAAATAATTCAGGAGTTGATCAGAAAACATTTGATTAATTGATGATACAAACAAACGGTGAACTTTGTTTTAATTCAGAAAATTACTAGAGCAAATGTTCACCGTTCAGTCGAACAAGAATACCAAGATTATCACCATTATCACCGTTTGTTTGAAGGTTACTGACCATAAAACAGGAAATTTATTAAAACCAATATAAATAATTTATAATACAAATGAAAATGTTATGGCTATAGTACTGCCTCAGAGGGGGCCTGTTAAAGGGGTGCTGTATCGTACCGTGGTAATGGGAAGGTAACTAAAAATTGTAGTTACGGACAACAAGCACAGATTGAGGGATTGTAAAGGAAAGGTCACTCAGTAGTTTTAAATAGTGTCACAAGACAAGGAGAGAGGCTAGAATCAGAGTTACAGGATCTACCAGACGAATATTTCCAAAGGGATGGGGAATTACACCAGAGACAGAGGTGTCTTACTAAGGATAGTCATTTTGAATTTTACTACAAAATCGAGGTTTGAGACTTTGGAGGAGCTCAAACCTCAAGTTGGTTGTGGTTTGATTTTTAAGTGATGGTTTAGGAGGATTTGCTGGTGCCGGTCCACTGCTCGCCGTCCAGTCAGGGACAGTGAAGTCATATGCCATAAAACTTTGGAGGACATCATGCTCTCTTCTGTTAAGAAGCTTTGGGGAGATTCTGATTTCCTTTGTACTACAAGAACCTCTGTCCTTAGTGCGAAAGTACTAATTAACATTACCTGGCATAGTCTGATCACCTCTGAAATTTTCAGTAGGAAAATGTATATTTTTTTCTGATATTATATTTAAAATAAAATTATGAACATATGAAATAAGTCAATTTAAATTCAATCTATTCAAGTCAATATTAATACACTCTCCACAACATCATTAATAATTGAGACGCATCGCTAAAGCAAAGCATCCCTGATATAAGAAACTAACTTTTTTCTATTTTTTATAATCAGAAACAAATAAAAGCAACGACAAACTTCATAACACTGAAAGTTTAAGCAGTCTTTGCAAGAGGAGCAAGGAAATCTGCTAATACACACAGCTGGAGTAACCCTGCAGCTATAAAAACTTGAAAGTTCACATAATCCTGGTTTTAGGAGGCTAACTAACCTTAGAGACTGCTCTGACATGGTGAGCTCGGATTGTTGCAGATTTCTCCTCAAACGCTTTAGCCTTAGCCTCCTCAGCCAGGCTGTTCAGGAACAGCAGTGTCAGCAACTTCGTCTGAGTGGACACGGGAAAACGACAGATATTGAAGCGGCAGCTAACGGCTAACCAGCAAAAACCAAAGTAAACAGCGGGGACAGCCTACCATCGCCTCCGACGCCGCTGTGATGTTAACCTGACCTCTCGCTTTCGCTCTTATGGTGCTTTTCAGCTTCGGCGGCTTTTTCAGCATCTTGGTGATTGTTCAGGGTGAAAAATCACTATTGCGTTTATTCAGTTTAGGCTTTCCAATCTCCCGCCTCCGTAACTTCCGGTTCCACTTCTTCGTGCCCTTGAATCGCTTGTGTGCCACGTACGTAGTAGCCTCCGTAGCGCCCTCTACTGTTTTTGAACTGAATTGACTAGAACAACTGAGAATAGATTGGATTAATCTGGGTTTTGCTGCCATCTGGCTGCTAATTACAGTTATTGCATCGGTCAGCCTGGATTTCCGTTTCCGGGTGAGCGGATAAAGATGGCGGCCCACGTAGAGACATCCGCCGGCATGAGTAATATGCTGCAGTTTATGAAACTGATCGGACAGCTAAAAGTAAGAGTTGTTATTAAATTCAGCTTTAAATCAACAATGCGGCGTTTCAGCTCTGTTATCATTATATAGGTTTGTAAGGGTGGCAGTTTAGATTGAATTGGTTCATTTAAAAATAATGATTGAAGACTGTTATTAAAGATTGTGTTTAGTAAATAAATAAATAAAAATTATTAAAGTTAGTTTACAAAAAACAAATATAGTGTGACATATATTTTTATACGTGTTGCAGCTTCGTTTCTTGCACCATTTTAATTTAAATGAATAGCAGGGATGTCCTGATCCGACATTGGTATTGATGGGTTATTACCCAGAAAGATGACATACCTTGGATTATATCGGCATGCACCGAAAAATCACACCAAACACAAGCAGTCTGTTCTGGCAGCTTGTAACCAGCATGCAGAGTCCAGTGATCACCATTTTCTCCTAATCCAACAAAAGTAATAAAAGTATGTATCATTCATGCCCACATCTTGTCGGGTCAATATCGGTATCTGGCAATACTGAAGCGTATGCACCATCCCATGGAGAAACATGGTAGGGATGGCATTATGCTGTGGGGCTGCTTATTTCATGCCACAATTTCCTGGATTTTTATTTGTAAAAAAAGAAAAAAAAAGAAAGTCAAACCACATGTTTATTTTCTTTGTACTTACAATTTTGCTTTAGTTTGTGTTCATCTATGTATCTATCAAATAAATACCCAATACAGTAGATAGTTATTGATTAAAATGTGGCATATTGAAAAAAAAAAGGTTCAAGGGTTTTTAAGCTTTTGATGACCTGTGACTTGTTTCGCAGAGGGTCCCACGGACCGGCTGGGTGTACAGAAAGGTGGATCATCCTGAGAGCGTGTCAGACCACATGTACAGGATGGCTATGATGTCTCTGACCATCACTGACCCCACAATAGACAGAGACAGGTGGTTCCTAGAAAAAAATGATGTTTCTGGAATTTTAATTCTAAATAACCTTTAAGGAAGGCGCGTTCACACCACTAACAGGAGAATCATTAACCTGCCTAAATGTCATATTTTCTGCCCTCAGGTGCATAAAACTTGCACTCGTACATGATATGGCAGAGTGCATCGTGGGAGATATTGCACCATCGGACAACGTCAGTAAAGCAGAGAAGCACCGGAGAGAGGAGGCAAGTGAGAGGCACTGTCAGTCAGGTTTTTTTTTCCTTCTATGTGAGGCCCTATAAAGGAACAGAAGAAACAAAACGTTGTCATCTCTCACTCAGGAGGCAATGAAGCATCTAACAGGTCTGCTGCCGGAGGCACTCAAACAGGAGATTAGTGCACTGTGGGAGGTAAACTGATTTTGGATGATGTGTATTAAGACCTTTTCTGTTTGTACTAAACTAAATTCAAACTACAGTGCTTAATAAAAAAAACTATTAGAGATGGGGGTTTTTTTCTGTTCTGCTGTTTAGTTTCTCTTGGATGTTTTAGATCATCAAATAGATTGTTTGCAATTGGGCAAAATTCAATTTAATTTTTGTAGAATTAGCTTTTGTTTTGTTTGAGTTTCACTCAGCAAATGTATTTGAACAGTATAGAATGAAGAAATCGGTTAACATCTTTCAGCTTGGAAAGGGTTACAAGGCAATTTTTGGGTTCGTGAATCGAGCTGAATGAAATTACTGAGGGAACACATCCAAAACTGTTCCAGTAGGTCACGTTGTATCCGACAACATCTGCAGGCCTTACTTGCTTCAGTTAATTTAAATGTTCTTTATTTAATAAGTGAATTAACAAATGAACAAAAAACAAACAAACATGGATATCCACGGGACAGCAATGAAAACTAATGAAAAAGATGCCCTAGACCAGGGGTGGACAACTCCAGTCCTCGAGTGGCCGGTGTCCTGCAGGTTTTAGATGCGGCTCTGCTTCAACACACCTGAAACAATCAGGTCATTAGCAGGATTCTAGAGAACTTGAATTGTACTAGGGAAGTTCTTCAGCCGTCTGATTCATATGTGTGGGACCTGAGATAAGTTTAAAACTTATAGGACACCGGTCCTCGAGGACTGGAGTTGCCCACCTTTGCCCTAGACCTTAGAAGAATGCTGTTAATGCTTGGGAACTTTAAAATTCGACTTAATATATGTGAGAAACTCCTCCAGAGCGATACATAAGACTCACTCTTCATCATACCAAGCATCTGCCTCTTCAGGGGAATTATCTGTAGTGTAAATGAATTTTTTCTTCATACTGGAATATGTCAGTAAAAAACTCAATTTAGTGTTAATTTTAAATCTTAAAACATATTTGATTATCACAAACATGTAATTAGGATTAAAAAGGAAACAGAAACCTGTACTTTTTTTTCACTCTTTAGGTGGGTTGCTTAAGTGGAATAACCCACAAAACTTTTGTGTGCCGGGCAGGAATATGAATACCAGAGCAGTCCCGAAGCCAGGCTGGTGAAACAGTTTGACCTCCTGGAGATGATCGTGCAGGCTCACGAGTATGAACAGCTGGAGGGAACGCCAGGACGACTCCAGGAGTTCTTTGACTCCACCACAGGTACGTATCCACGACAACCTTTCAACCTGTGTATTCGACTGTGTTTGGCTTGTGTAATTGAATTAGCATTCAACCACCTTAAGAGCATCCTGATTTTTTACACGTTTGGTTTCACACTGTTGAAGGTCGCTTTCACCACCCGGATGTCCTCCAGCTGGTCAGCGCTCTAAATGAACAAAGAGAAAGAAGCACCACGGAGCTGAAAAAATGACCACCCCAAATCTGAACACTAACAAGACACGACTCTCATCTTGACGGTTTATTAAAAGCAAAAAAATAAAATAATCTGATGGGTGATAAAAACCAGCAGGGGAGGAGAAGCCTCCATAGAAGTAGGACCAATCAGATCGCAGAATCCGGCTTCATCTTAGTCACTCCTATTTACCGATCAGCAGTAAACAAAGTAAATGTCATCTTACTTTAGTACATCTACCTGCTTTATTGATACATTTTAAATACTGTAACATAATACACATTTCCAGGTAAATCCAGCATCACATTAGTTGTCTATAAAAAGATGATTGTTACATACACCAAGAGTTTGTTTCATAGCAAGATGTTTTCATGCAGAATATGTCTGGGATGAACGGAAACACAAACAAAATATATTTTTCTTTTCAATTATTCGGGCCATTGTTTAAATTTCATATTGAGGCTGAAGCGGACTCATACATTCAGTGTCATTTCCTCTACATGTGCTTTAGGTTTAACAAAAATTCACATATTTGTTAGAATATTAATGCATTTTAATGAACAAAAATAGCCGATAGAAAAAAAAGCAGTGTCTGTCATATTTAGCTTTGTTTAATGTATCCATAAACTTATTTACTACAAAAAATATCGAAACAAAACATTGTGCCTGATGTTTTAATAGTGTTTTGGTAACTCGTAATAAAGTGAATGTGGCGGTGCAACATCTGTGATTGAAATTTTCACACAGTTTTTGTGAATTTATCTGTTAAAGTAAAACAAAATATTATTTATAGTGCAAATACCTAAATACATAGTTTTAATTTGAGCTAAATGATATTTTTTTAGGTTAAAATCTGTTAAATACAAACTATAAGTGACATTGAACATGCTTTTAAAACTATCCATCTTGAGGTCATAAAGAAAAGTAAAAACAAAACATAAAAAAAGGATTTGAGCCTAATTGATGCGGCATTTCCAACTGTTTCATCAGGGTCACAGAACTTAAAAACAAGATTTGTCTTGGGAATCAAAACAATTGCTTTCCACTTTGGTCAGAATCTCTGGTAGACACAACAATGTGCTGTGAGACAGCAAGAGGGAGTCCTAACACGGTCTCTCCGGGACGTCCGGCAAGTTGGTGGGAGTTTCTTGAGAGCTGGCGTTGGCTGCGGATGAGAGGACTTCCTCGAAGTTGCCTCCAGTACCGGTGCCTCCAACTTTAGTCTGGAGGAGATGCAGGGGGAAAAAAAGGCATAATATAAGGAATGTGTCTTTATCCAGTACTACAGCAGTACTTGTATATTGCTGCTCAATTAAGATCCTCAAAAACACTACTATCAAGCTTAAGTATATATTATAGTTGTTGTTTTTTACCCTACAGGGTAGATCTTTCAGAAACTAGCCGTACTAAAACCAACTTAGTCACAGAAACTAAGAAAATAAATAATCTGTTCCAACCCTCACACTGCATGATAGTAATTACACAGATTACAGTGTTTAGCCCTGTGTTTCGCTGTAGCATGTGGGAGAGGAAACGCTGCAACCACAGAGACTTATAGAGGAATCATAGTGATAAACTTCAGTGTCAGTACGATGTGGGATCTAAACGGAGTTTTGAAAAAAAAAAATCCCTTCGAAACGAATACAACGCCAAAAATATGTCAACATTTAATGAGGGTAGGCAACAAAATGAATAATAAGAATTAAAAATACAGCTTACCACAGTTTTAACCGTGGTAAGCCCTCTTAAAAAAAAAAAAAAAAAAAAAAAAAATTCAAATATGGCTTACCTTAATGGTGGTAACAGTATTTTCAACCGTCTCTTCAAAGGATCTGAAGCTGGGGGAGTTTCTGTGAACAAAACATGTTAAAAATATACTGTTCATCATTTTCAGAAAAATAACAGGTTTTAGTACTTTCAGAAATTATAGCTTTAAATTCACAAACAATTGTTACATTGTTCTTTTATTATATATTGGAGGGGTAGATGAAGTTCCTGGAGTGAACATGTTTTAGCACATCGTTGTAAACTTAATGAAAGAGGACGCAGGCACAGACACTGATAAAAGAGAGGCGAGAAGCTATGAACCTGTGAAAATATTCCAGGTATTTCAAGTTGCCATCTAGGCTTTAAAGAGAGAAAAAAAGCATCTGACACACACACACAAAAACAGTTTTTACCTCATTGAAGGCATGCTCATAGAGTGCCTGACAGAATACCTGTTCCCAGAAAGAGCAGCAAGAAAGGAGTTAATGATTAGCCAAGATCACACACGGAAGCAACATCAACAGTTTGCATGTGCAGTGTTCGTTCCATAGCTTCTCCCACGAGAATCTTCTGACATTTCAGACATAGAGGATGCCGAATCTTTGCAGAGATCAACCGATTGTGTTCAGCTACTCGGTGTGACTGTAACAATTTCTAAGCTGGCCGAGTGTAAACTGCTGATCTGACAGAGATATACCGGGTTGAGAAGTCTTAGTGAGAAGCAACTAATGTGACATAACCGGCTGGGTGATTCTTACCCTATTGAGTTGGACCTTCGAAAGCATGAAGAGAAACAGAAGTTCAGATGCTTTTACAACGTTTAGACTAGACATCCGGCTCCATCATGACCATGCTTTTTAAAAGTCATCCGTTTCAAACCGTTTTCTTAGTAATGCAAAGGTTACTTTCAAAAACAAGAAGAGGAAATTAATTCAACAATGCAGTGATAACAATATAGGGAACAACAGTAAGAAAAACATTTGATCACACTGAAAACAGACTTAAAAGTAAGAAATCTTTAAAGACAACACTCACTGCATGACAAAGTTAGGTATTTAATAAAAAAGAGAAACAAATGAAGAATAGAACATTTTAATATAAAAGTATTTATGCCTTTTAAAGCATATTCCACACTTAATAGCACGTTGTTGAGGCTTTATAATTGTAAATAATAGTCCCTTTAATCCATGATCTTCCCAATAACATGATACATGTTTAGCTTTCCACCACATTAGTAAGGAAACTAAAAGAAAGTTTCCATAACAACCCCCCAGACGACACCTAGAGCTGAACTTATCATTTTAGAGGAAATGTTTAAAAGTAATAAACATTGCTGGAACTTTTAACTGGAGCCATACTCCTTGAAATCGGCTAAAAGTGGATGAATGTTTGTATGGTGGAGGTTCTGTGATGCTGTGGGCTTTTGGAAATTTGTTAGTGAATGGCATCATGTACCTCTGATTAAAAAAACATATGCTCAAATTTACAACTTTTAATTACAGTTAGGTATGTATTGTGTGTTTAGGGATCTAAGAGGCTGTCTTTCCAAAAGCATTTATGTAGATTTAGTAGTTCTGGTAGAAACATCTGGTAGGTTTTAAACGGTTTCCTCGTTTTTCCTCACAGTGGAAAACATTGGCTGGTGTAACAGCATGCAGAATTGCTCAGTGAGGGAAAGGTACCACTGATATGTATACAATACATTACAAGCGAGAAGAAAAGATCAAGGAGTTTATATACAAAAAAAACCACAGCAAAAAAAAAAAATCAAACTGTGAAAATCTATACCTGCGTGGAAATAGCAACTCTAGACCAGCCAGGCTGCAATAGAGGAACAATTGAAATGGAATAAGTTGTTGCCTTTAGATTATCCATGTCCTAAAAATCATTTATTTCCTTTATTGTCAGATGAAAAAAACTACGAACAGCACATAGTTTTGTTACTGTCGGCCGACACCCTTTCCTGGCTTCTGGTTTTCAATTGTTATAGACAAACATCATTTTTTACGCTAAGTGTTTAGAGCCACACAGCTCAGTCTGTTGGAAACAAGAGAAGACGAGAGTGTGACTGAAGGACAGAAGCTTTGCCATGAGCCTTTCAGCTCCCTCAGAAAGCAGCTTAATGCTGGCTTACATAATCACACGCTTCCCTGAACTGTTCAGAGCAAGAGTTATGACGCTGATCTCTGGGATGCAGAGATGGTGACAACAGATAGGAAAAAAACAAAACAACACAAGATATAAATGAACTTGAAAGCAAAGTGCATTAGATAGTGCATGGGTAAAACAGGTCCAACTAGGTTAGTCATGGAGATTAGCAGATCAAGTGATTGTGACTGTATTTTTGCATGACTTACCCACGAGAAATTGAGTATGATTATACTAGAAACCCAAAGTTGTTCTGAAAATTCAGGAAGAACACTTTGGATGCTAGAAGATTTTTTTTTTAAAGAAGGACGACAGATAAATCTATAATACTTTTAAAAGGCTCTCCTCACTCTCCTGATCACTCTCCTGAAGTTTTAAATTCTCTTGTCAAATAGAACTAAAGAAAGCAAAATCTATGACTGACATTATTAAACGATTACTTTTATCACCACAATTAATCCAACGTAAGACAGAATTCTTCCACTGGTTACCGATGAGTTACAAAAAGCGACTAAACTAACTAAGCCAAGCCAGGGGAACATAAAGTATACTAAGATAAGTAAACTAAACGTAGCCCAAACAATCTAAGAAAATAAAAGATAAATTGTTAATCCTGAAGCTAAAAATGCTACAATCTATAATAAAACAACAAACCAAACAGAATGTGAACAAATCTATTATAAAATAGGCAAAAATGAACTTGGCTAAGTCAGGATAATCTTTAAAAAAAACAACAAAAAAAACATTTAAAACTAAGATACAGCTCAATGAGAGCTTCACTTTACTTTAAAAGATAAACTTCAATAGTAACAGATTTTGCAGTGATGCATACAGGAAATTAAATGCAAATTTCCCACAAATCCGTATAAATATTACAAAAACAAAAATGCTATTTTTTAAAACGTAAAGTCACAATCAATCGTAATTGATTTATATTTTTCTTTTAACCAGATAGGTTTTGATATAATTTCTTGGTACTTTCTAAGAGTTTCTGTTATTTATTTATTCATTTTCTTAAATTATACCTTGTCAAGTTTCTAAAAATGATTAAATACTGTGTAAGATGTCCATGAAATGTTGAAAGTAGAAAAGTGGAGTAAAAAGAAGACACAGAAGGCCAAACAATAAAAACATCAGTGCGTAAAGTAAATGACCATTACCTAAAGATCTGATATAAATGAAACAGAGAATATTCCAGCTGAAGACCGAAAAATGCAGCACAATTCATCCCGCAAGTTAAAATGATTGCAACCAAACTCCAAAGAAAAACCACTGAGAAACCTGGAAGTCAAATTAAGAAATAACTCCAGACGGTTACAGAAAACCAAAAGGCAAATAAACTTTATTGTAATGTGAAACAGTGTTATCTAAATAACTGTTCGTGTTCTGCCCAAAAAATTATTTAGCTTTATGTCAAAGCAATAAATTAGTTTTTTCCCCCCTGTTTTCTAGTTAGATTTGTGGTAAACAAAAAAAGTTAGGTAATCCACAGTTGATTGATGCGAAGACAAGTAATTACTTTTAATTCCTTGACTTCATTTTTCATGCAGCAACCAACAATAAAGACAGCTAACCTATCTCCATTATACCAGTTTAAAAGCTGTACCTTACTTGTTTACCTCATGTCTCCAAACTTCCTGGTGATGGCGCCTCCGAAGTTACTGAAGGCAGCCGAGGTCTTCTGTCCTGCGGTGGACAGCGTGTCCGATGTCCTCTTGTATCTGACACACACACACACACACACACACACACACACACACACACACACACACACACACACACACACACACACACACACACACA
>JAVLVB010000374.1:114090-132370 GCA_032876305.1 Orestias chungarensis
TGATTGTAAAATATTTGATGGGAAATCTTTTTTTGTGTGTGTGTTGGGCTTATATGATCTGCATCAAAGGTAGCACTTTTCAGCAGCGTTACCCTCTGTGGAGACCTCATCCTCCCGCGGTCACACTGGTACATTATAGATGAGGCAGAGGATGTGTGTGTGTAAAGTGATCTTTAGAGTAAAGTGTAACTGGATAGGAGAGGCAACCTTTGGAGACTGTCTTCTACTCTGTCTCTCGGTGTGTGGGTTAAAGCTTTTCTTTACCGGGACATTGATATCTTTATCACGTTTATCTGTACGCAGAACGATTCCAATACGGTCAAAGGAATTGTTTCTTTCTTCCCTGGATGTACAGTGTATTTTTATAATTGTATTTTGTTTATTATCAATATAAACCAAAACAGTGGTTTGTTTTCCAATGTAGCAAACTGACTGACATCTTTTATGAAGTGTCTGCAAAAACCCTGCCATGTTAGCAGTCTTCTCAGCTCAACTAAAGCCTTCGGCAGTTTTCCAAATCAGTGATCATGCTCGCGGTTTCAGAAAGCCCGACTGAGACGACAACCATTACAAAAGCTCTGCAGTGACCAGCCAAGAATTGTGCTGTTACTGTAGCTTCCTTTTTAGAAACCAAATGTTTTGCAAATAGACTGTGTGACCTGGAAGTTCCTACTGGCTGTTTGGAAATAAACCGCCTTTCACTTCTGTCTGTCTCTTGTAAAGCCCATCTTTGCTGACAGGAAACAATCCGCCACGTGACGCCCCAAGATGAAACAACGGCCCAAAATCTCCCGTCCTCCATGTGAACAGAGCTTTTCGTATGTGCGTGCGTGTCCGTCGCACGCAGACGTGTTAACTTACGCTGTAGAGGTCTGCATGTCGTGCCAGCCTCTGCTGAAGTTGTTCCTGAGCTCGCTGAGCGGAGTGATGCCCAGCTTCTGCTTTAGCTCGGCGTGCTGCTTCTCTTTGGACAACAAAACCTGCCTCAGCGTGCTGATCTCCTCTTCCAGCTGGCCGTGCACAAAAAAAAAAAGAAATCTTTCTTCTTTTTTTTTTCATGTAAATTTGATCAGAAACATTTGTGTCTCTGTGTATACTTTAGTCAGCTCCTGTAGGATCTCTTCTCTCTCCTCCTCGGTCATGTTGGGGTTGTTCAGGCTGACCTCTGACACCAAATCCTCATCAGCCTCCCTCAGAGGCTGAGAGTCTAGAAAGCCTGTTGGTGAAGACATTTATTGAAATTTCAGGAAAGTTTATATATAAAATGTTTAATAAACCTTCTACTTTGAGAACTGGGTATGTACTTATGTTTTTGGCTTTGGAGTCGGATTAAAGCAACCTCGTAAACGCGTTCCTTTTTGTTTTGTTTGTTTCAAAAGGAACATAAGTTAGTTCCAGCTTTTAGAACTTCCAGTTTTTACATTTTGCAGCATTTTTAAAATCTGTGTAAATAAAATTAAAACTCGTGTTCAGTAAAATCTTACAGCTCTAGCAAAGCGTAAGTCCTCCTACTCTGCTTATTTTTCCAGTTTACATGCCTTCCTGTTCTTTAACATGCAAATTGTACCTCGCAGTATCAGACTTCAAATGTCTGCGTGATTCTCTTATTTCTACATCAGGATGAGTTTCTGACTGTTATGTAATCTGTGGCCACAGCCTGCTGGGCTTTAATCAGCCTCAGCTAAAGTGCATTATCTTGCCTTAACTCTGTTAGCCAACACTACAGTCTGACATCCACTCAAAAATATACACGGACCAGATTCTGTCAAATAGCTCAAGAGTTCATGGATGTTTGAAGACGCTGTTTCAAATAAAAAGATAGTAGCAGTTTTTTCCCCTTTTTTAATTTTTTTTTACAAGTAGGACCTTAAAAATGACATAATTCTTAGGTTTGGCTATTCAAGCAACTTGTATAGCCTTAAAAGTAGGGTCTAAAAGATTGTTGACTTGAAATTCATTGCCTGTGTAATCAGAAAGAAACTGCACAGGTTTATTTTTCCTGGGATGTGTACAAGAAAGAAACATTCACTCCAAGAATAACAAAGCATGACTATACTTCGCTGTAAAATAAAATATAAAAGAAAAGTGACACTTAAATTCGAAAACTGAGTATTTTGGACAAGCAGAACATTCACTTGGCACAAACCAAAATCAGCATTTCAGCAACAGAATCATTCCAACTGAAAAGGATGGAGGTAAAAGTCTCATGGATTGGGGATGCTTTGCTGCTGCACAACCTGGCCAGCTCACCATCAACTTCCATTATAAAGACTACTTTGAATCAGGCTGTTTCAAAGAAAATTTAAGACCATCAATCAGGAAAGTAAAGCTAAATTACTTATTGTTATTTCTTTCTTTTTTATTTTAACAGTGGAACCATAATCCACACACAGACACATCATCAGTAAACACCAACCAAACAAGACCCCCTCTACCAGAATATTAGACTATTGTTTGATTTGGTTTTTTAGTTAACTGCAAAGGTTTGTTTTGAACCACAGCTACCTAAAAAATAGTTAGAATTGTTATTCATTCCGAGAAGAGATAATTCTTGGCATTTTTACTTCCACTAGCCATCACAAACAGCTGACTGAGAGCTTACAGAAACAGATTAGGAAAGGAGAGCAGCACTCTACACTACATAAAAGAGGAAAGTCCCCTCTACATCTTTTGTCTCATTAAAAAAGGATTTTAAACCGAATAAATTACTTTTTTTTTTTTTCCTTTTGCAGATCGCACAATTTTTAAAACCGAGTCATCCCTTAAAACCACAAAACAACCTATGCCTTACATAAACAGATAATAAACGGTATTAGGCAGCGACAGGGCTGTGTAAACACAAAACACAGAAGCAAACTACACGTAGGTCACAGCCTTAAAGCGTGTGTTGTGGCCCTGGAGCAGTTTTAGAGCATTTTAACAAGACGAAGGGAATTAACTGTACCTGCAGTGAGGAGTCCCCTCTCTTCACGAATGTGCGTTACAAAATACATAAAGAGACATATGGTAAACGGACAATTTATATAAACAGATATTTGTCCTTTGAAAAAGCACGTCGGGTAGCTAACACACACACAAACACAGACGCAACTCCTAGTCGAGCACAGCATGCAGCGCTTCACTTCAACAGAGGCATTTCTATAACATGGAGGTACTTGAGCTAACATTACACAGCAGGAGGACAATGGGACCCCCGCGGTCCGAACGGAGGCCATTCATGTCTGAATGCATTTAGTGTTTGGTCGTGTTGAGATCTCTGTGAAAATACGTTTTAAAAGAATAACCAAAAGAAAGAATATTATAGGTTTGCTTACATAAAACAAGAGAATGCCGCTTGCTTTTACTCTGTAGGGTCTTGTAAAAGCAGAGCATCGGTCACTTGGTTTTAAGATTTGAAGCTATACATGCTGATCATCTTTATTTAAAAAAAAGGGTTCATATTTGTTTTTCTACAGAAGATTGCATATTTATATAATAGCATCCATACAATAAAAATTTTTAAACATCTATTTAAGGGTCCATATGTCCAAGCACAGTGAAATCTACTCTAATTTGTCTCTTGTCACCTGTGCTATCTAGCTGCATGTTCCACGTGGTGGACATGGCCCAGCTGTCAGTCTGACACCCTGATGTGCGAGACCACTGATCCTCCACCTGGGATGAGGCGTTATCCCAATCCGTTAGGTTTTCCCCATTTCGGACCAGCGGGGCCAAGTCTTCCCCATGAGAGCTTTTCTGACTGGTTTCCTCGCAACCAGAGTGGTAAAACGTATCCAAACCTGATATAAGTGACAGGTAAGCTTGTTACACCGAGGCCCGAGATAAACTTTTTCTTATTTGACCAACAAAAAATGTTGTACGAGAGAATTTTAGTTGGTGTGATTTACTGTAGAAGAAAAATGAGAATCCTTTGGTTTCTCCCAATCTCAATCTGTACAACTTCTGCATGTGATCATTGGTAAATAATTATACAGGATTTTCTCACCATTATCAGATTATGCTATTCATTGAACTAAATGATTTACTTTCTATACTGAAGGCAGTTTGCAGCAACCGTTTTACAGCTCTCAAATATCCCGGTCCACCTCAAAAAAGCTGCAGCTTGAGTAAATCTAGTTTTAACCTGGACTGCAACAACATCCCGCTAGCTAACGTGTTTCTGAAATGAATCCTTTAAATCTGTAAGGTTGTTTTCTAAATGATGATGTGCTGCACTTCATTTCCACAGTGGCAACATACGGCTTCCTTTTATGCCTGGACTGACCAAAACATCAGAGGCTGTATAATGGAGAGCACTGTAAGGCAGCCATGTCACTGCATGTTTTATTTTTATACCCATGATTCTTAATCTGCGCTACTTGAGCTTTCCTATAGAAATAAAAAACAAAAAAACAAATTGTTACATTTTTGTTAGATTCTAATTAGGATCTTTTGTGATATAAACCATGTCAATTGCACAATTTAGAACTCCTAAACCTCACAAATAAGGTATGGATTATCCCCAGATTATAATTGTAATATCTGACAACTGTTATTCGTTTTAGGTGAATATATACAAAATACTAGATTTGTTGCTTTGGCAGTTTAGCCCCAATTTAAGAATCAAGATCGTGGATTAGCCTGATTTTGAAGCAATCTAGAAAACAGAAATGGACGCAGTTTGATTTTTGTATAAGTTATTAAGGCAATAATCATAATCGAAAAACTTTAAAAATCGACAGGATAATCAAAAAGTTAAGCAAATCAATTTATTATTAATCAATTAGGGATGCACAATACACTGGCGTTAACGTTGGTATAATATTGAGTTTTATTATTATTATTATTATCAGTATAGGTCCGATAAGTAAAACTGGACCAATATTCATACAGAATTTTCATTGGATTTCAGGATGGATAATTTTTCTAGATTTTTCAAAATGGAACAGCAAATAGTATCGGCAAATATTGGTTATCAACCATAACCAATTTATTAATATTTGATGCTGGTATCTGCCCAGATTTTCATATTAGTGCATCCCTGAAATCTATGCAGAACATTCCATTAGAATTAAGGATAGAGTAAAGAAAAGTTGGAAAATCAAAGATTGTTTTAAAAAATACAAAACACCCAGGACAGTTTACTTATGAATATGTTCATAAGCCTTCCATAAACCAAAACATAATCCTGGAACCAAACATGCAGTGGGAAAAACGAGGCAGCAGAATCACATGGAACTGGTAAAGCAACTCTTCAAGGAAATCCTGAAAAATGGTTCAGCTTCTTAAACCAATAAAAAATGGCAGGCAACTAAAACCCTTCATGTTTTCTACCTGATCTAAACATGGTTCAATATAAAAATGTTTACTTATTTACACCTAACTTTAAAGCTGACAATTATGATACGATCCAATATATTTTAGTCATAAAGAACAGCAGCATTTATTCCCCAAATGATATAATGCCCATCCAAGTAATATTCTTTCCTTAAATACAAAATAACTTTTCTAAATTGCTCAGATAATTTTTTGTTTGTATTTCTGCGGTTCACAGGCTTCTGACTGTGTCTCCTCATGCAACAATCGAGCTTCCCTTTCTCCTACGTGTTTAACATGAACAATTGATGTAAATTCACTAAACCGAATGAAGATAACGGCTAAAGATAAATCGAGCCTGGAAGTTAAAATGTAATATAGACAAACAAAATAAGACCTACATTGATTCCGTCTGGTTATTCCGGGCTCCAGTAAAATATTAAACTAAACTAAAAACATACTGCGGGTTTTATCACACAGCTGGTTTTGAATCCATCAGGAAATGAAGTAATGAAAAGATTATGATTATTAAGATGTTCAAAAAAAGTACATGCTGACTTGTTTAGAGATAAAAAAAACAAGGAGATCTCAGTCGAATATGAAAATAAAAATGCATGTCTTTTAGATTTTGACATGCCGATGGAATTCTAATTGATCTATTTGATTTAGGTTACGTTTATTTTCTTCAGAATTGACCAATTTACAGAGAAGAAAAAAAGAAGCTTTTTTTGCATATCATCGTCTTCCATTGTGTTGATTTTTCACTCAGATCATATTCCATCATATTCTCATAAATTAGTTTCATCCACATGGAACAACGCACAAGCAAAAATTACTATGTCCGGCATATGGACTTCGGGCATCCTTAGACACATTTTCTCCCCCTTTGTTTCAGAGCAATGAAGTGTGGATTTTACTTAGATTCACTCAGACAGTTGAGTCTTACCCAGCTCTACTTCATGTGCGTCTGAGTTAACCCATTCCTCTCCAGGGCCCACACTGGCCCAGTCCACTGCAGCGTCACTCAGAACACTAGTGTACAATTCTGCAGCAGAGCAAGGCAGCAGTTTGAGACAGGATAAAAATGGTTATTGGCACACAAGCACATTTAAGGGTTTTTCTTGCATTAATTCCTTTGCTGGTTATTTGCATTCAACTTCTTTAGGAAATACTCCACAAACTGTTGAATGGGATACATCTTGACATCCTGGATCAGACAAGAAAAGGGGGGTTGTCGAATGGATGACTTCTGGTTACAAATTTACGGATTACGACACAATACAGGAGGAAACAAGCTGGCAAAAACCTCAGTTCCGCTCACGATCAGTTCATTCCACTTCCACTTTTTTTGACCAAAAGATTTGTACAGAGATTTTTTAATTTTTCCAGAATACAAACTGGATCAGTTAGTTTTTAAGGAATGTTTGTAAACTCAATACTAAGAAAGAAATAAGCAAATTCGACAAGCTGCTTCACCTTCTAAACCCAACAATTGATCATGGATGGATATTTACCTTCTTTCCTCTTCCTACTTTAAGTGTTTCTGCCTTTGCTTGATATTGGAGTGAAATACCTTTTGTCACAAGACTCTCATTTGGCCGGATGGTCATGGGGCTACGCTAAATTAGAGAGCGGGGGATGGTCATACAGCGGGATGGGTGGGGGGGTTAATTAAAGCTAAATGAAGGTCAGGGAACGCTGTAAAGACCGTCTCAGCCTCGTCAAACAAACACAAGCTCAGGATCTAGGCTTTTATCAAACACACTACGATGATCAGACGAACATGGAAGGTGTGTTGGAAGTTTTACCTCAAGAATATAATGAAACTCATTTTAAATCTGAATGTCTTTTTATCACCCCTTCTGGCTCAAACTTTACACTTAAAGCCTTTTTTTTTTGGTTTCCTGTTGGCTGAAACAACCAATTATTTAGTCCTGGAATGCAATTACCTGCTTGGACAAACACACCTTTATCCCACTGCATATTTAACCTATGCAGACATTGTTTGGCCCTCTGTGTTCATTATAGAGGACTTCTGATCACTGAAGGGATTTTATTTATTTTTTTACACCATACACAATGAAGCATTATGGAATCACAGGCATCTTTATTTGTATTTTCTGCAGTGGAAATCCAGAGGAAGTGGACTTCCAGGAAAGAAAGCAGCGATGACAAAGTGCTGTTCAACAAACCTAGCTGAGAACACTAGACATGATATAATATCCACCACAAACCTGGTGGAGCTCACACTAAAAGTCCGACGTTGCGCTTTTTTTTTCTTCTTTTTCCTTCTGTGGACCTCTTAAAGCTCCATGACCGTCTGCGCTGCTTAATCCAGTCAAACGCAAACAGAAATAACACCCCCACCGGATTCAGTGCAAACTTTCAAAAAAAAGGGGGAGTAAGGAAATCGAATTCAATTTCTTCTCATTTCTTTTATGTTTGTCCAAACGTGTCGCTCTAGCCACGTTCATATTATACTCGCGGACTAAGGAGACATAACTAAAAACAGACACAGCTGCAAATAAAAATAAATAAAAATACAAGAGAAAAGTGCAGTGGGTGACCCCGACTCACCTTGTTGTCTGGTTTCCATCAGAGACGCTCAGGTGAACTTTCCACGTATACCTTCAGAGACAGACGGCACGCGCAGCTCTGCTTCGAATATCAGCCCGGCCGAGGTGTCACGCGCTGGGCAAACTCCGAGGCGGACCTTTGATGACCAGCCAATAGCGTCTCTAAAGCAAGCGAGTTTATCATATAATACATACAACACTGTAAGGCAAGCTGGCCTACTGTTCGTCCCGACCTTAAACCTCTGCTTTTAGTGGCAGTTTTACTAAAAATGTGGGTGAAATAAGAGTGGAAAGGCTAAAAAAGGAGAGACTTGTTTGAATAGAAAATCCGTGAGGGAAAGTTTCCGGACAAACATACACATTTCCCCAGGTTTTTTAATGACACAAATAGGAGTGCAACGTCTAATCTGGTGTCTAATACATGAAGTCGTATTTCACACTTAATTGTAATCATAACATTCTCTCTTTATATTACTTTTACCAAGTTTATTTCACTCTAGAAAAATAGATTGGATTTCAAAATTAGAGAAGCCTATTAATCTTTTATTTCTCAACAACTATGTATTCAGTTCATATATATTTTGTTATATATTGAAAATACTTTATTTCCTTAAAGGCATACAGATACAGTGTAGATATTGTTGAAAATGTATAATGTAATAAAGATATTGTTGTAAAAATCCACTTCATCTGCGACTTAGCAATTTTACATATATTCCTGGTGCGTTACTTTGTCTCTACTCTGTTCCTGCATATTACAATTTATTTAGGAAACATAAACATATCAAGTGTTGCCATGACATACGTATCGGATTTTGAAAACATATTTTTCCCCTTTTGAAAGTAATTAATACCTTGTAATGGGAATTCTGTTGTTTTTCTTAGCAAAATGTAATAGTGCCTCATTTCATTATATCCAGCATGAAACTGCCATGCATGACTTCATCTCACCAAGAGTGGACTGACAAAAAACATCAGACAGTCACAACATTGTACTAAGATTGTGACCCCTTACAGTAAGATGGTTTTCTCCTGTGCAACACAATTTTCTGTGGAAAACACCAGCTTTAGTTTCTCCATTTACATTCGTAACAACATTTTGGCAACCATTAAAACTCTAAAAACCCAAAGCACGTTATATTAAAACAGCAAGGAGAGACTTAAATGACTTATTGGAAAAACTGATGTATAGCTAGCCAGCAAATTTAGTTTGCATACTTTGAATAACTTTGAATAAAAAACAACCACTTATTTTGCCCCTCATTAATAAATATGTTAATGATATTTTAGCTGCCTTTCATTTAATTGTTTTTGCATGTTCAAACTTGCTGTAACCAATTGCAATGTTTAGTAAAAAAGTGACCCCCTCCTTATAGTACAATTCTGCCCCCTAGTGACTTAAAAGTGCAATACCAACTGTGACTTCACAAATTAACAGTTCAAAGTCTTCCAAGTCAAAATAAAGAAAAACAATTTTTTTTATTAATTTAAAAAAAACAAAACAAAAAAAAAACAAACACAAACCTCATTTGGCATTTTGTTTATTGTCCATACGTTTCTCAGGTAAAAGTGTGTTTGTGCCTTTGCTAAATTAGCAACAGTAATTTCAGCAGATATCTGACAGTGGCAGCATTTGGGAATACAACGGTTTCGGGAACATGTCCTTGTAAGGAGATACCTGGAAAAACAGTGTCGTACAAATAAAAACACGCTGCCACACTGTTCCAACTGATGTACATGTCTAAAAGGTGAAATCCCACCCTGAGGTTACTGGGGGGGGGGAAATCCACCTTTACAGGTTTGGCATTCAGGACTTTTCACATCACATGATCGAAAATCAGCTAATCTTTTCGGCAACATTTCCTCTTTCACCAACAATCTGATGTTTTTTGAGGCAGATCTCAAAGTGCAAAACATATTTTCTTTTTCTCCAAGTTCGGAAAAATATGAGCCAAAATAAAGTGACAGTTAAACATGTGCAAATTTACAGGCAGGTTTGGGATGTAGGTTATTGGTTGTGGGAAGTCAAACCTAAACTTATTGCCCTCTTTTTGTTTTTTTATTAGCTATAAGATTTAAAAATGTACTTAAAAGTAGTTTCACATAATTTTTATCATGTTTTCAGGCATGATTTTAACAAAAGATGGAGATGTAGGTGTTATAAATATGTATCAGTCAACACCAACAGCTACAAACCAAAGAAACAAGCTATTGTGTAATACAATTTCAGTCACATTACATAAAATAGTATTCAAAGAAGTTGGGTTTATTCCTCAAATTTCAAGTCGATTCCTACTGTTTGCTTTCATACCTCTTAAACCTTAATGTATTTCATGTAGGATTGTATGAAGACCAACACAAAGTGTGCATAATAAAAGATGTGAAATGTATGGCATCTTCAATAAAATTACCACATTCCTACACTGAGCCATGGTGGTGACAGAGTCTCGCTGTGGGAACCTACCAAGTCCAATCCAATGGAACTTAAACTATATTGCAAAGAACAATGGGCGATACCTTCAGTATAAATGTGGAACGCTGAATAAAAATTTGGAGTTGTGATTAAAAGCTAATTATTCAACATTCACCTTCCCAATTTTATGAAGTTATGTTTTTATGGTCTTCATTTAAAGACCCAATAAAATATGGATATTTTTTGCAAAGGCACCGTAAAGGACAACTTTCTGAAAAACGGCACCAAAAAAAACGTATAGAATAAATGGTTTTAAAGCGTTTCACAAAATGACACCATTTTTTTTTTTCAAAATGGGGACGGTTTTAGACGCACATGTTGGTTGTAAATAATACCGTTAACAAGCAGCTGTTGAACATGAAAGTGCAGAAATAGTGGAGCAGTATTATCGAGAAACATGACAAACGAGTGTCAAGCATTTAATTCACACAGTTTCAACTAAATCACCAACATATGCAGTCGTTTTTATTGTTCTCCTTTTAAACCATAGGTTTCGTCCCCTCTGACCCGAGTTCACGATCCAGCCGAGTCAGGCTCGAAACGAGAGTCAGCGCCGGCTGAGCTGCCAACGCACAATTCTGATCTCCTTTTTTTAAGCTGCAGTGCAATTTGCTTCTTGGAGCTCAAAATGTTTAGCTAAGGCAGTGGTTGGCAAACCTACCGGGAAGCATTCAGAATCCACTGTGCGGTTCGGAAATATCTTTGGTGGGCTGTAGGTCCAGTGAACACAAAACAAACTCCCTGAGAGAGGATTCATCCCAGACTTTGGACTGCTCGGAACTACGCAGAGCGATGAATATAATGTCAGTGTAATTTTTGCGAACCCTCTAATAACAGCAATTTATAACACCAAGATCTAGAGCGGTGTCATGTCCCCGGGATAAAGCAGGACAAGCAGGAAGATACATCCTTTGTTTTGTTTTTGGGTGTTTTTTAACTGAGGAGTGAAGAGTAAGTCCTGCAACATTTACATTTTTAAATAGATGAAATGGCACAACTAACTCAGCCATCAAATTCCAGCTTCATTTATTTTTAGTCCACGTGAGCGAGCAAGGAGACAAAAGCTTTTATGACGGAGTCAATGAATTTGTTTGTTTTTAAAAACGTAGAGCTTAGGAGCATACAAGATAGCCTAGCCAGTATTTTTTTTAATAAACCTTCTGTAAAGCTATGGGAGAAATCTGGAATAATAAGACAGTATGCTGACCTTTAATTCTTTTGAATCTGAATCCCTGGCAGAGCTTACCAGAGTTTACATTCTTCCTGCAATGTAAAAAAAAAATGGATCCAGGTTCAGAAATATAACAAGTCCTTCAGGACCACTGCACATCTTGTAAACTATTAAATCTGATTATCTTGAAAAATAACAAATCTGTATAAAATCCTGTTGATAACGCACTACCGTGACTACACAGAGAAAGTAGTATTTTTTGAATTCCTTCTTTGGGACTTTTTTTCCATCCTATCTGAAAATCCCTACCCCCATCTTCGAGTTTATCTCCCCAGGAGTTATAACTATAATTTACACACTACTATTAAACTCACATTTTGTTACGTTACAACCACAAACCTCCAGCTGTTTAATTTGATTATATGGGTTGGACCCACTCAAACGCTGCTAGAGACCTACTAGAAAACTAGGACCTGTGATTAAAGCAAAAAAAGCATGATTCTGTAATGTATCAACTCAGTGGGGCAGAATCTAAATCCATGCCATAATTTGAATTTGTTTTTTGTCAAAGAAATTTTAAACACATGTAGATTTCCACCCTTTTCCTTTGTGTTTCTAACGTGAGAAAAAGTGAAAAACTTTCATGCCGTATGGATGCAATTGCAGTGGAGCAACAGCACCAGACATGCTAGATCCTAAAAGCTAAAAAAAAAACGAACAATAAAAACACAGCCACTAGACCAATTGTAAGTTGCAACATGTTCAGCATTTTGTTTTGGCACGGCAGCCTTTTTTTTTGTGTTTTGTTTTTGATGACACGGTAAGCAAGCAGTTAGAGTTGATCTCTGGTAGCAGAGCCATAAAAAAAAATAAAAAATAAAAAACAGGGACAGAAAGGTAGACGGGGAGCCAGCAGAACACAAAACAAGTAGAGGGATCGTCGCTTTCAGCGTTTCGTTAGGGCTCAACCTCTTTTTTAACATCGGGCACGCGCACAATTTCGAGACTTTCTGGCAAGAATTTTAATATCTAAGTTGGTTTCATGCCTCAAATTGGCAGGGAAATGTTCCACTTGCGACAAGATCCAACTTTCCACCAATGAAGAAGAGGAGATCCATTTGTCTACTGTGGCTCCTACTATGATCTGCTGCTCTCAAGTGGCTCTGGTTTACAATCACCACTTCCCTCCATGTCATATTAATTTTGGCCATTCCTTTAACACGAAATGTTCCTTCCAGAAGCTTCAATATAGAATAAATATCAACCATCTAGCTGTGGAGTTTGAGATCCATGTTAGGCAATGCACCAATGGCAGCAAAACAACCTCGTAGCATGATGCAGCCGACATCATGCTAAACGGCTAGCAGAGTGGCCTTAGGTTGAAAAGCCTCAGCTTAAATCCTTCTTCTAATAACTTTTTAAAATTATGGGAGTTAACATGGCCTTTACCCCCATGAGGAGTGTATGGAAAGTTTGTTTATCAATAACTCCTCGAGCCTCCTTCAACTGTAACAATCTAACTCAACCTGAAATGTTCCCAAAACGACATCTTTTGGTCTAAATTAGTTCAGCGAACGTTAAATTTGACGCAAAAAAAAAGAACAAAAAAAAAAAAGAAAGGAGAACGTGTGCTAAAAACCTGCCTGTATTTCAGTTTTAACATATCTATGTGACAATGCTCTCGCTGCCACAACACTCAGTTCAAATATATATTTGGCTTTCTTCTCTGCTTCCACAACCCGCCTTCAAATTTCAACAGCAGTCTTGTGCGGTATAAATAAACTTCATGTGTTGATGTGCAATTATCATGTCCTCACTCTGCTCGAGGGAAAGTACCACTCAGAAACAGCCTGGTGTTCGTTTGGTGAAGTCTGATCCCTTAGAGTTTTCTCGCATATCAAGCCGGCGCATGCGTCCCTGAGGAGATATGGTCGTCGCCCTGTTCTCATCTAAGGGGGGGGGTCTAGATCCAGCGTCCGGAACCTCGCGTCTGCTGCTGTTTCTTCCTCCTTTTACAAACATAGTAGACGGGGAAAACAAACACACCTGCGGAAAACAAAAGGACATTTAACCTTCTAAAAAGACACACAGTGTGAAAAGGTGTTTGCTTTCTTACTGATTGCTTCTGTTTTTTTCATCAAATAATGTTTTTAAATGATCCATTGACGTTGCTGCATAACCTAAGGGAGCTTCGGGTCACAAACGGATGGCTGGACATTTTATTGAAGGATTTTCTGCCAGCACTATGTGTGTCTTCCCTCTTTATGGTCCCTTTCTGACATGCTATATTAGTTTTACCCCTGGATTTGATGGGTCATGGGGATCATGATGATACCTTTGTGTCAGCAGGGTCGTTCTCAGTGGAAATCTCACATGGAAGTCATATTGTCAAAACCTCTTTTTCTTTAAATTGTTAAATCATAACACTGACCTTAAACTTAATGAGTTCTGCAGTGCTTTGGATGTTCTGGGTTCTTATTTAATCATCCTGGATGAGCTGCTGATGCGCTCTGTGAGTAATTATGGCAGGCTGGCCACTCCTGGTAATATTTATTTATGCTCCATATCTTCTCCATTCGTGAATAATGGACCTCGATATGATTCGCTTATTTTGTCACTCTTTCCTGACAGACCAATGTGGTTACTGACTGAAAAATTTAAGTGTGACAAAAACATTTCCAGCAGCATATATAGATATATACATATAGCATATGTTTATTTTTTTTAAATAATTTTATGATGTGATTGTAGGAATTTACTTTGTTTATTGAAAATCCAAGCTTATCCCACACATTAAAAATGTATTGACCCAAGTAGAAAAACTGTACCACAAAGCTGACTTGATTAAACCGCACATATTTCTTCCATCAGAGTAAATTACTGTTCAGAAGAGCATTGGTCAGATTTACAAACACAGCAAAAAGATTAACACTAATTACAGATCAGCCTGAGCCTCAATAGGTCCCAGTGCACCCCAATGAATGACTAAGCATCATCGCCAGGCTTCAGGCGGATGATGATGATATATATTGAACCTACAACTTTAGCCTTGTTTGTGCAGAACAGCTGCTATGCAAAAAAAAAAAAAAGCATTTTGCTTCTGTGACTCAGATTAGGCATTTAGCAATAAGGCGTTTGGCTTTCGCATGTGTGTTTACGTGTGCAGCTGTGTTACCTATCACCAGTGCGAGAGCTCCAAGCACTATCACCAGCAGGAGGACCAGCGGAGCTATCAGCACTTTAGTGGCTGCATGGACGTAAGCAGAAGAGCACGAGAGAAATAAAAGTTAATGTGAACAACCAAGGATCAATCACCTCAACTTACAAACTGATGCTTTTCATTGAGAACATTACATTACATTTCACATTGTGTAATATATGCTGCAATCTGGTAAAATTACTCTTATTTTTTATGTCGAGTTCTACAAACTAGACTCTCACTGCTTCAAAGATCTGACAACTATTAATTATTATAACTAAGATAGAATCTTAAATAAGCTTGCTGTTTGGGTGTGACAGTAAACATAATCTTTAACTGTGGACTTTGAAGAGAAGGGATTCATTTAATTCAACAATCCTTATGAAGAAAATATTTTTGACTGAAGATGATAACGTTTTTTTTAAATTATTTTCTGAAGTGCATATCTGCATTCATATGCAAAACCACAAACTCTTTCCCATTTTATTTATTACAAAAGACCACCAGAGTGAAAACTGACACTACGATTTGACTTTTTATATTGCTAAAAAAAAATATCTAGACAAAATTCAGCACCCTTCAATCTGTCGCTCCTCAACAAAATCCAGTTAAATCAACAAAGCCGACGTATAAAACATCCTTGTAACATTTGTGATTCTGACTTGATCCGTAAAGAGAAATGGATAGAAGAATATTCGAAATGATGTTCAGCCGTCTCGTGCTATATCCAAACTGTCAGGCCACCGAGATAGTTGCCATGGTTAACAGAGCCACACAGGAAAGCATCACGCTGGTTATCTACCCAATGAGGTGCACAGCATGCTCAAGTTTGCAGTCAACTCAGGCTTGTCTAACTGTAAGGATGTAAGGTCAGCTCAGGTGGTAATAACTATTAAGTAATGGAAAAAATAAATAAATTATATATATATATATATATATATATATATATATATATATAAACACTTATTTAAATGGCTAATTGTGATTTTTGGTTTTATTAAAACAAATATGTACTTTGTACAAATGTTTTCTCTAATATTATTGTTCAACTAAATAACCCGTGCCAGGTAGTGTGAACTCCGTACTTCCATCTATATGACAAATGCAAAGCCATTTTTAATCTTATTATAAAACAGCTTGAGTGTTAAACATTTTATGTACTGATACACTACCGCTTCCTTTGGCGAAAACATCAATCTAATAAAAAATACACAACACAAAGTAATTTGTCTTAGCTACTCTTTGAAATGGGAAATATAGGGTGAGAATACCATTCAAGTAAGGTAAATGTATATATACGGTGTGCTGCAGAAAATGTTGGGTTTATTTAAAAAGTTGTTACAGACAAAGATTCTACTCAGGGGACATGGATTGAATTATCAGCCTGATGGAACAATATATGGGTCCTGCTGATTTAAGTATCTCTAAACTAGTGGAGCTATTTCAACCTCCTCCATCATAAAACTTTTTTTTTTTTTTTTTTACATTCCAAGAGGTTGCATTTGTACCTGACAATTACTTTGTACTTTGATTTGTTTTTGATCCATATTTTCAGACAGAGATTGATTATTGGCTTAACGGCTTATGTAAAATTTTTATTTTAAGTGAATTGTGTGTAAATTGTTTGACTGGTGATTAGATTCGGCCTTGATCAGCTTGAACAAAGACACATTACTTCAACGGTTTGCTTATCAGCACAGAATTGTAACAAGACATCCAGTTTAATAACTTTCAGCAGCCGTCGAGGGAAAAAAAAAAACAATGTAAACACAAATAAAAGGATGTAATGTATGTTAGACGTTCACAATTTAACAACCTATTGCAAAAAAAAAAAAAACACTGTAATGGATTTTTGAACTTTTTATTATTACGTTAACTGGAATAAATGCTGAAAAATATGAGGATAAACCTTGTAGTTTATATCACCTATTCCTACTACAGTAGGTGCAGAATTTGCAGCCATAGTGTAATTATAGGCTCCTTTCGTATTTGACTGGATAAGGGGGAAGGTTGAGATTAGTTTTCTCAAGATTGACAATGTCTCTGTGGCGGCTCCCTGTGGTTGTTGGCCAGGAGCCCTCAAGTGTAGTCGGCCCCCAATGTGGCTTTTTCCTGACCTTAGGTCTGGGTGCCCGGCCATGTCTCTGTTAAATAGGGGCAGTGGGTCTGACTCTGTGTGTATGTAAGTATGTGTGCGTGTGTTTGTCTTTGTGTCTCTTTGGGTATTCATGGGGGTGGGTTGGTTTGTTTTTATCGTTGTTGTTTTTAGCCTTTGTAAGGCACTTTGTGTTGCTTTTAAAGTATGAAAGGGGCCAGAAAAATAAAAATTTGATTTGATTTGATTTTGATTTCTGTGTTTGACTTGTCACATATTTTAATTAAATATTGAAGTTCAGGTAAAAACAAAACCACAAAAGACACTTTAAAAGTTACAAATGGCTCACAAGTACTGTATGTTCAATTAGAGCATAGACTCAACGTACCACAGACAGAGCCTCTAATCAGCCTTCTGAGGTGGGGCTTTTCAGGGAGGTAACGGTATTTGCAGCCGAACACACTGAGATTGGAGGTGTGGTCCCCAAAGAATCTGTTGCGGGGTCGTAAAGAGCAGAACTCAGACAGACGACACGTGACGAACAGGAGGAGGCGGCGAGAAACGCAGAGGAGAGACTCGAACCTGAGGTGTCTGTAACGCTCTCCACAGCGGTAACAGAAGTTAGTGTTGCACTGGGAACACGTCATGTGATCGCAGCCCTCCGTTCGTTGGATATGGATCTAAAGAGAAGAAGAGTAATAAGAAAGGGAGAAAAATAATTGATTGAGTTTAAATTGTGTACTTGGTAGCGTAAATCTTTCCAGTTGAACATTTTATGGCACGTAGAAATACGCACTGTACAAATAACACCATGATTCTTTCATGTCTTTCAGAGTTAGTCTAATAGACATAATGATGCGGCAGAATCGGATTTTTAACATTGAAGTACCTCCCTTGCATCGTTACTCATCCTTTCCACATGTGCTCACTCCCCCAGCCCTCCATCCATTATCCCTCCCAGCCTTCATGCCTCCTAATCTTCAATGATTCAGTTTTTCTATACAACCAACTCCCATCTTTCAATCAATCAACTCCCCACAGATCCGGTGGCCAGGTCAGTCTACATTCCAAGATCCAGGAGGCAAGGAGCCGCTCTAATCTTTTACCTTGCACTGCGGGCACTTCTGGGCATTCCTCTGTCCATGCTCAATGACGCTCGCCCATGTCTGCAGCAGCTTGTCCCCTTTCCTGTAGTCGCGACACTTGAGTCCGTCGTGCCAGGGTGCGTGGCATTTGAAGCACCACACAAATTGGCAGCTGCTGCACTGGACCTGTGTCGGGGGGAAAAACAGGGAAATGTGACACTTTTAACGAGAGATACGATTGCACCGAAAGAGATTAGGCTCACGAGTCAGAGATATCCCAATCACACGACTCACCTTCACTCCCTTGTGATCAATAGTAAAAAATTAAACAAAGCAACATATCTCTAATGAAACTACTTTTGCCGTGATGTAATTTGAGATGGGGG
>JAVLVB010000374.1:134457-146121 GCA_032876305.1 Orestias chungarensis
CACACACACACACACACACACACACACACACACACACACACACACACACACACACACACACACACACACACACACACACACACACACACACACACACACACACACACACACACACACACACACACACACACTCGTTTTGTTGTTAACCACAAGACCAGGCTTCTGATTTCTAAGTTCCGACGGGACCGGCTCGACGGGTTTCTTCTCGTCACGTTGTATGTTCGGTTAATGCGCTCGGTCTCAGGTATCCGCTGCCTAATTTGCATCAACGGTCCGAATCAAAAAGGTAACACGCTTTTAAAAACAGCAATTTTGATGGTATCCAATCGTTCCTGAAAGAGATAAAACCCATTTTTGTTTTGAAACACCACACAGTGGGATGGCCCATGATCAATTCTGCGTTTGATTAAACTGCAACTTAACATTAAGTAACCCCCGTTGTATCCTGTTAGGTGACGCGAAAATGGAGAAGTTACTGTTGACTTGATCAAACCTCGGCTGTGCAAAAGCAAATAGGGTTTGACATTCTAATTATTCATTAAACAAATGCATCAAAGCTCAAATCCAAAAAGCTGCAAGTTAAAATCTTATTTCCTATAGAATCATGCAGGCCTCGTGATCAACGTTATTAGTAATAAATTGGAGCAGGTCTTTTCTGCATGTTATCTTGTCTCGCGTCATTACAGAGGAATTTTATTCCGCTTTGATTTACAGCCTTGGCTTTATTGAGTTTTGCTAACATTAATTCATGACTAGCTCTCTTAAGTCCCAGCACAGCATCTGCAGAACAGTAAGGTCTTGACTGGAATACTGCAAAACTTCTTCTGGGAATTATTTGATTAATGTTCGGGTTGAATCTCAGATTTAACCTTAGATTTAGGTGAATTTGTATTTGCAAGAACGAATGCATGGTTGCTGCAAGACCAGCCCAAATCATAAATCCACCGCCACCATGCTTACAGCTTATATGAGGTCTTTGTTCTGATATGCTGCATTTAGATTTAATGCAATCTCAAAAGACTAAATTATGGCCAAATGCATTTAATGGTTTTTTTTTGTGCTTTATAATCTGAAATTAAGATCATGTGATTTTCACACTTTATCTGAGCTTTGGCGCTAGTTTATTCTGAGATGTTTCTTTATCTTCCTCACTCCAGAACAATAAACTAAATTCCCTAGAAATTGCAGCATAAATGTAAACTATAACGACAGGTAAAAGTCACTTTTCTTATGTCGATTTGGAAATATTTCAATATAGTGTATACTGCTGGGCAGATCGATCACTGAAGCTCCGATCAGTTGGAAGCATCAGGGGGTCGAACTTTTCGCACGCAGTTTTTTCATTCATGCTATTCCTCTGCCACATAGGATTGGGAACAGCAAGTATTTTGCAACCTTAACTGTTGCAACACGATTTTGGAGCTAAACCAAACCTAGTCTGACATAATGCTTACTCGACATACTTGACAAAAAGCCTGTGTGCTAAAAAAATAAAAAAACACCCTGCAAAGTATTAACGGCAACAATAAAAGCAACAAAAAAGAAAATAAACACAACCTCCGGGCAAGTTTTTTGCACCAGTCATTTCAATTTCACCTTGCTTATCAGATTGTGCACCACTGGCTGTGAATTTAGAAGTATTCACTGTACTTTTATCAGAGCAACACAACAGCGGACAAACTACTTTAAAATGTCAGATTAAACAGTTTTATATAAACAGATTAAAGCCGATTACAGCTACAGTTGCAACTTCTACGTTGCTTGAGTGATCTGGAAAAATGCGTAAAAGTTTATTAAACCACAGTTTAGAAAATACAATCTCATGCGAGAGGGGTCGGGTTAAAGAAGAAAAAAAAAGATCAATCCACCCTGAAAGACTTAAAGTATGAGCATTTGTTTTTCTATTACAAAACGATAAGTAGAGAAAGAAGATATTTTTCTATAAATTATTTATGTTCCTGATTTATCACACTAAATCACTCCTATTAGAAGTTATCCATGTTGTCTCCCTGTTTTGATTGTGGGTGTTTGAAACACTCCGCCGGTCAGCCAATAAATTTGTTCTACGCATCAGCAAGTAGGAAGCGTATTTAGGAAGTAATTCAGAAGAGGATGGACACCTTATTGGTAGTTTTGCAAAAGTATAACAGCAGTAGACAGTGCACCTCCAAGTAAAATTTAAACATTTGGAGGTAGCACCCGAATGAGCTCCGTAGTTTACAAAGTCTGCCATTATATAAACCATTTAAGCTTGTTTTAGTGCCTTGACCTAGATTCACAAAAAAAAAAAAAAAAAACGTGTGCGTCATAAGACAAAGAGACCTTCAAGTGCTGACCTCTAACGTCTTAGTTAACATTTCATGTCAGCCTCTTCCACTTTTTAGTTATTGTTGGAGAGTTTAGGAAGATCATTAAGCTAGATACTTTCATAAGTATGTTATTTTAAACATATAACATATTTCCCAGAAAGCTGAACCCAAATACCTCTGGGATGCTAAATATGGTGTATGGAGGCAAATGTGCTGTAAGACTCATCAACCAGCTGCTGGTCGTTTCCCAGCAGGATCAGCAGACAACTGTCCTTTTCCTCCCCGTTCCAGCAGCGGATGGTCAAACCCCACGAGAATCCTTCACGACACCTAGGATGGATTCTGGATAAGGACAATAAGGCTCAACCAGGGCGCCAGAGGATACAAGCGCTTCAGTTTGATGCTAATTTGGGGGATGTCCTTTCATTGTTTTAAGGTAAATTGGAACATTGTTTGCTTCACTCCAGTAAAAAAAAATCAAAAACACTGAGAGGAATTAAACCTGAAGTGCAGTATTGTTGCAGCAGAACACAAACTGAGATCTGTGAAAACTTAAGTGCTTAAGTGGAATTAATCTTTAGCTTCTATCAGAAATAAGGAAAAAATATCAGTTCAACTCTGAGAACAAAAAAAAAAAAAAATTTTTTTTACAATAGCAACTCTTTCACCTTTTCCTTGTTCCCAGGGTTTTGATTGGTAGAGGAGGTGTGCTTAATGCTCTTCCCTTGCAAGTTGGAAACCTAGCCTGTTCCAGAGCAGATTAGGTTTCCAGCATAATTTACAGAGATTAGAAGTAAATGATCTGGAAAAACTAGCATCAAAAAAGCCAGCAATGCTGCTTTGCAAAACATCTTCATTACATAAATTATTCTATAACAATTAAACACTTTAAAAACATGTGTTGTCCCACACTGTTCTTTAAAAAAAGTAAAAAAATAATCTTTGAAATCAGAAAATATATTATGATTATATCAGATTCTTATGAGCCCAATACTCAGTTTTTTACTACCATATAAGATATTACTTTATTTAATAGTAAATTTGACTATTACTGTATATATACATACTGATAGGGGCAATTAAAATCATCACAATGTTTTTGCACTACTAATATTTAAAGAGGAAAACTAAGTTAATTAGTTCTGACTAATTGATGTATTTCGAGCTTGCTGTGCAACAAGTCACAGCGATCCACCGATCACTACAACAGGTACTGGCACAATTGCTAATGAATGTTCTGGCACACAAATTAGTTGTGTTTAGACCTGATAAAACACATGGGACTCAGATCAGCAGATTAAAAGGCTAAGCAAATCCTCACCGATTGAAGATTTTACCTCGGACCTAAATCAACTACAACTGTTTCTGTGTCTCTCCACTCTTCAGCCACACTCTGTGACCTGAATTTGCAAATTAAATGCAAAATTTACCTTCATTTGAAAAGAAAACACCAAAGTGACAGAGCAGAACACACCGTTGCAGGACATATCAGGGTAAATGTGTGTGTGGTTGCTCTTTTTTGGCAGTAGCTTTCTTTCCATATGGAGTTTATCATTGCCTGTCCACTAAATAATGGTCAGCCTAAACTCCCCAATAATGTGTATTTCTGTATTAAATATCATATTTTAGCAGTCTTGTGTATTTTTTTTAAAATAAAAAATAATGAGGCTGCTTTTATTAATGGAAATATAATATATTGGCATAAACATCAGTGTCAGCCCATGTTTAAATAGTTGTTGTTTTTAAATTGGTATCTGTATGTGAAACAGGGCCAATATTAGCAACCAATATTTATTTCCATCTTGTTGTTGTTTGCATTTCCAGAAGGAGACGGGGTCGGTCCCATGGTGTTTTTTTTTTTGGGTCAATAACAGTGATAGTGATGCTATAGATGTTTAACTGAAGCATAGAAGCAATGTTGGTGGTGTAATAATTTTTTTCCATGATGTTGAAAGGATAAGGAAAAATATATTATACAGATAACTGTCGTTTATTGGCCCTGCGATGGCCACACATGTTGACACACAGTCAGTAATATTAAAATGCATTAGTTGTAATTGTAGTGCACTCATCTGGTTATCTTTTTCACATTTAACTCTGTCAAACACGCAATCTTTGTGTTCTTCTTTTTGCTGGATCTGTGTGGGATTACTTGGAACTGGGCTGGAAGTGAAGGACTCTGACTGGCACTCTCCAATCATAGATTGACTAATTGGATGATACCATCTGGAGTTTGACCATTGAATCTTTATTCTTCCTTATTGTAATTTTGACATAAATTTTCTATGCTTTTTTATTTAAATGTGTGTAGTCATTAGACATTTAAGGTAATTCTTAGGCTAAATAAGTTTAGTTACTTTTATTAGCTACATTTGTTAGTAGATGCGCTTCCTCAGTGTCAATCTGCTCGAATCAGCCAATATTTTAGTGAGTCAATTTGAAGCGTTCTTATATTAAATGTAAATATATTTTCCGTTTCGTTATTTGACTTCTTTTTAATGGCCCCGTTTACCATATTTTGAATTTTGGAGATATAAAATCAAATTTCCTTTAAAACTATCACTGTGCCCTCATGCTACACAAGCCAGGTGGTCCCTAACAGGCCACAACAACAATATGATTATTATCAGATATCGTTATCGGCCTAACTTTTCATATCGGTGCATCACTATTTTAGTTTAATGCCAGGTATAATATCCTTCTAAGAGCACTGAATATAAAACTGATTGATTGTATTTGAATTCATTTTGATCTATTTGTTATATGGGGAGAAAAATAACAACCTTGTGAAAGAAAACACCAACCAGGGAGCTGACGTAGAGTTTCAGACAATCCTCACACAAGGCCTTCCCGCAGCAGGGCAGGGATGCGGTGGTTTTCTCCTCCAGGCACACCCGGCAGTACTCCATCCCGCTCTCCGCCCCGGCCTGCCCTCTACTCAGTCGGCGGGACATGTCCGCGAACGGGTCTACCAGGTCGGCCAGCGTGTACAGCTCCGGATCGGCGTCCACGTCCCCCGCCTGGACCGTCTCCGGGTCCGGTACTGTACAGTCGGGTGCGTCGGCGTCATCGTGGCGGTCCGTGATTTCAGCGGACCGACGAGTGTCGTTGGCGACGCAGTAAACCGTGCAGTACACGTGCTCCTCGGCGCTGAGCCGCCCGACTAAAGCCCCGGTGTTGTTGTCCTCCTCTCCGGCTTCAGGAAGGCACTTCTCTCCGACCGCTGAATACTGAACTCCTGTAAGGTCTGAAGTCGTCAACTCGCTTAGGGGAGGCTCGTTTTTAGCACCGACTCCTCCCGTCTCAGCGTCCGACTTTCCACACTCCGCTCCATCCACGTCACTGCGCTTGTTGTTGGCACTTTCTCCGCCGGCTCCGCGCTCCTCGCCGGCCCGCATCGGACTTCTTGTATTTAAACGGAGCGAGGCCAACTTGGAGTCCCCGAAATTCCTCCTTAGCACCTCCACTGCGCTCGCTCTCCTCCTCCAAGCAGGTCCGACTCCTCCGCTGTTGCAGTTGTTGTTGTTGTTGCCCTCCGCATCCCTCCCTGCCTCGCCGCACCTCTTCCGCGTCCTCCCGTCGCCTCCCTCGAGGGATAACCAGGAGTTTGAACGAATGACGGGTCGCTTCAGGTCCCGAACTGGCGGCTCAACTACACCGCAAATTCCCGTCGGCGGGTTGCGGGACAGTTTCGCCCTTCCCTCTTCGAAATTGCTCATAAAGCTCGGCATCTCGCAGGCGTCAGCTATGGGTTCGTCATCTTCCATGCCCGGTCGAGCTCTCCCCATTTAGTTCAGCAGCTCTGCCCCGGGAGGACCTCCCGTCTGTCGGTCTTCCTCAGCTCCTACAACTCCTACTACTAAAACAAAACAAAGCCAGGAGCTCGCTGCTTCCGGGTGATGTCGTCACCGCCGAGGAGAGCGTTGATTGGCCAACGGGAAACCTAGCGGCGGAGTGAGGAGATGCTGGACAGTGATGAGGAGATGCTGGACAGTGATGAGGAGATGCTGGACAGTGATGAGGAGATGCTGGACAGTAAGGGAGAGTTGTCTGTATAGTTGAATCAAACCGTTAAAAAAACCCTTAGAGACAGAAAAAAAGGTATCCACAGTGTAAACGCGGTGTAACATTTCCTTCTCATATAAACCGTATCCTTCCTCTATTTTCTGCTTATTTAGCTTGCTTGTGTTAATTGTCTTTCGTTTCATATCACCTTAATTCTTTTCCCTTCCAACCTTCCTCTGTTTGGTCCTTCCTAGGACACATTTTATCATTTAGTAGCAGCGAGGGGAAAATTGTACGATTTGATTTTAAACTTGTTCTATAATAAATGCAAATCAATTGAAAGGAATTTTGTCGTTTTATGAATGTGCGTCAGGGCCAAGGACCTAAAAAGGCTCAAGAACCTGATAAAGATGGCTAGATCTGTTCTGAGGACGACTGTGGAACCTTTAGAGACGAGGACGCCAAGAGGAATTTTACATAAAATCAAGAAAACTAATAACATCTTTATGAGGCTGTCATTGGAAAATAAGTATCTTCAATCAGTGGCTTCTTTAGCTTAGTTGACAAACGGACTGCTGCAGGAGATCTCTCCTTCGCTCAGCCATAATTTCTAAAATAAATGAGTTGTCACAACAACATTTAATTTTCCTTTGTTATAAATAAAGTATTTTTTTATTTGATTTTTTTTTTATAATTGATTTTAAAGGGCGATTTTAGAGTAGTAAATATAGGTATATTTAAGCTCTTTTGCTTAAGCATCTTAACCTATTTGCGTATTACTAAGGGCCTAGCTGTTTAGTTTTCTGTAGCCTGGTTTTTATTTAATTTGCTTATTTGCAAAAAAACAAAAAATTGACATTGTATCCATCGGAAATAAAGTGTATGTTTCAATTTAATCCTATTCTTATACTGCTTTTTTATTACTTGTGTAAAGAGATATTTTGGTAAATCTAAAAACTGTTTTTTTTTAAAAATAGGTATATATGTGAAGAAAATGAAGCACCTTTTGTGGAAAATCAGTTCCTGGCATGTATAATATTCTTCCTAAATAGTACATTGATTGGGTTGAATGGTGCAAAAGTGTTTGTTTAGTAAGTTCCTTAGTAAGGACAGCAAGAAACTCTTTGCATTTTATCTCACACCTTATTTATTTAGTCTTTCAATATTTTACAGTTGCCTGACCGCCTTATAAGGCAATATGATCAAATTAAACTTATTTTAACTATAGTATGACTGCAGCACAAACTCCACTAAACTGTGATTCACATGCACGCTCAGCTCTGCACTGCACACCACTATTACTTTATGACTAATTCAGTTCCTAAGAATGGAATTAGAAGTCAGCACTGTTTTTCTTGTGAGTAATCCATTTAGATGAACGTTCTGCCCTAAATGGTGTAAGAGTGCCCCCAAGTGGTTAAGTAAAGCTGAAATAATAAGAAATTAAGTAAAATTTCTCCTTGGGTCATTTACAGTGAATCTTTGCGAGAGCAGACAGAGCAGCTGCATTGCATTGCATGAAAAAAGTTATATGATTTATTTACACATAGAACCATAGCCTGCCGTGTTTTTAAAGTTCGTATCTTAATTGTGTGTTTTGGCACTAAAAATGCCCCTAGGTTTTCTTAGCTGTTTTCCTTTCTTCTTGATTTCAGTCATAAGATGCCATTCCTTTGCTTTATCAAACTGTTTTGGGTGATGTAGCACTGCAGAAAGCAAGTTTAAGTGTGTTATCTTTTCACTTCGTGCTGTGTGGTAACATTAAGCACATACTTCACACTGTCAGTGACTTTCCTATCCTGGGAACCTGCAGTATTTACATTTCCGACTTGAGACACTGGGACTTCTTATCAGGACGACCCTGATTCTCCAGGGGCGCTGATGAGGCCAGCTTGACTCCTCTTCCTCTCTGTGCCTGACTTACTAAACTAAAAGATGTCGAGCAGAATCCCTTTACTGTATGCAAGAGATTTAAGATTCTCTTCAAAATCACTCGCCCTATTGTTATCTATGTTAAGATTCCAAATCTGAAGTGAATTAAAAAATGTATGTTTACATTAAATTGACTACAATTAATACCTCTTATTTCTTATTTTTCGTCTGACATCAGATTAGCCAATTTGAATGTTTTATTTTGCAGTCCCTGATATTAAGGAAATTTGCTTTGGCCGGTTTTTTGTGGATGCTCTAATTAGTACTATATTATTTCCTAGCCAAACGTAACTATTCCTGTATTTGTATACTTATTAGGCACATGCTAGACTTACGCTATTCATGAATTTGCAGCCTGCGTAGGATACACCTATCCTGTACATCCCCATCTCTTTTTGCACTTTTCCACACTGCTGCAGCCTCTGTCAACTCTTAACAGAACCTGATCAGTGATCTTCTCTCTCAGTAGTTTTTTGGTATTGACTGCACTGCTAAATCCTAATTTTTAAATGACTTTGGATAAATTTGTCAAATGGCAAATGCATTAACATAAAGAATCAAGAATCAGTTTATTTATATAGCGCCAATTTACAACAGATGTCGTCTCAAGGCACTTTACAAGAAAATCAATTACATCAAAGATACATAATAACAAATCAATTTGAAAAAGTTTCTAATCTAAGGAACCCCAGCAGATTTCATGGAGTCATTGACTTGCAGCATTCACTCCTCTGGAATCAGCAGACCAAAACAATGGCTTGTGTTGTTGTTGACTTTACAGCAATCCCTCATACTGAGCACACATGTAGCAACAGTGGAGAGGAAAAACTCCCCTTTAACAGGAAGAAACCCCCAGCAGAACCTGTTTCAGTACAAGCAGCCATCTGCCATTACCGACTGGGGGTTTGAAAAGACAGAAAACTAAAATAGAAGCACAGGATACTGAAATAATAGAGTTTATAGCAGGAGTTGTAGAGTGTCACTTTAAGCATCTCAGCCCATGTTCTCATCCAAGAAGCCGTCTCAGCAAACAGAACGCCAGACCAGGTGTGGCTACTATGGAGAGAAGAGAAGAGAAAACAAAAGGTTAACAAAGTTGAAATAACTAAGCAGATTGGAGAAAGGAACAAAGTAGCAGAGAGAGAAGTGGTCAGATTGTCCTCTAGCAGTCTAAGCCTATAGCAGCATAACTATAGAAAAACCTAAATAACTTAACCCTTTAGAGTTAGACATGAAGAAGGTAGAGCAAAGAAGAACCGTCTGTCAAGAACATATCAAAGTTGGCGGGTCTAATATAATCCTGTTTCTGGTATACTTTAAAATTTACGTTTGTACGAAAAAAAAAAAAACTTTGCTGTGGCCTGTTTGTCATTACTTGGAGGGATACCTTGGCAGAGGAAACTAAACAACAGAAATCATATTTAAGCTGGCATTTGACACAGTATTTAAAAATTCCAACTGCAAGGACACATAGGGTGCTACTAATATGAGCAAGGGAACTGTTGTTCAAACCAATGTAGCACAATGCAGGTTGTTACTTTCTATTGCATCATTTTTACACTAAAAATCCTCCCCTAACTTAAAATGCTCTTAAGTTGTTTGAGAGGAGAAATGCTGTGAAATTAGAGTAGCTTGTATGAATCCATTTTTAGACTGCTGATGTTTGCACAGTTTTAAACAAGGTAGGGTGCAAAGGATTCTCTGTTCATGTCACTGGTCCGACTTGTGTGGACTGAATTTTAAAGTAGGCTTTCAGTAATACTAGTAAGACTACGATACAAAACCAATGGCAAATAGCACCAGAAATGATTATACGAATGAGCGACATGTTTTCCCTGGTGTCTTTTGTTTTTAGTTCAGAAGCTAAGAACTCCATGGCACTGAAAATCTAAAATCATTGTACAAAGAGGCACAAAGAGAACAGAGGACACAGAAGACCTTCATTCTACACGCTCTACTTTAATCCCAGCTGTCTAGTTTATGTACACTCACCTGATGGAAAAACAGCATAAAAAAGACAACTAACATACATATAGTCTGTGGCGAACTGTAAGTGATGAACGTTGGAACCAAGGTACAAAAAACAAAAACAAAAAAACAAAAACAGTTTAATGTGCATTAGCAGTCAACTTAAAGCCAACATTTGAGCTACAGGTTTAAGCGAATTTCAGGAAATAAAAAGATTTCCACAACTTTGCAATAGCTTTAATAAATGTTGAACAAGGCCTTTTAGCCTAATGTATTTATAAATAAATTCATATTCTAACAGGTAAAGAAAATCACAGGTCTTTCCTGTTTGAGTGTCTAAGAGAAACAGGTTTATGTTACTTTATATTCATAGTTATGGCATAGATCTGGTTGTGTATTATTAGGTCAACCTTCCTGGACTCTTTGTCAAATATTTCCACTGTTTGTCTCCTAAGAATATAATGGGTTTTTTTTTGGGGTCACATGTAAATATGATCCAAGAAGGCAGTTATTAATTTTCATACAGGGCCAATTTTTTTTTGTTTGTGTGTGTTTTTTGTTTTTCATTGGCCAACCTAGTCTGAAATACGCATTATTTGTTAACTGAAAAAGTTGTGTCTGAACCAAAAAAAATGTTTTTTGAAGCGGCTGTTTTTTTTTTTAAAGTCACCCCCCAGTGTTTTTATATTAATTAACTCAATTGTTTCATGGGTCCCACTAAACGTTGTGAAAATTGTTTGCAAATGATTTCCTTTGATAAAAAATATTTTCTTCCACTCAACAAATGTTCACAAGTCAGAATTAGACTATTTATTGGGGGTTACTGATACCGCAACAAAGTATGCATAGGTGCTCTTCACATATGTTCATGTATACCAATAGATTTGCAACATACTGTTAGTCTTTCTAAAGCTTCAGATGTACACAAAATTTTCAGATATTACTGCAGTTACTGCCGGAGCTCTGATTTCAGTTTAAATTTAATCTTAGCTATGGTCTGATCCGGATGGGTTTTATGGGGTTTGGTTTAAGGGTTGCACAGTTCACCATAACTCAGAAAACAAAGTGCAAACAAAAAAACTCACACTTGTTTTAGGCATCTTTCTGACTTATAAAATGCATTTGATGTTTTGAACACAACGTCGATGGACTTTGAATGGTTTACTCCCTTAAGAGGCAAATAAACAAATAGGTAAATTGATTATGATTAAAAAGGAAAACCCAATTTGAATTTATTTTTTAAAAACAAAAACATTTCACCAATGGTCATATTTGACTTAAAAAGAAATATCTGGCTGACATCGAAAAAACAATGGATTTTCCTTTAAAAAGTTCTGAAGCGTAATTTCCACCCCTGGCACAACTACTTTAGTGAAGCTACGTTTTTTCAGCCTATTTATCTCAAACTCTCTCATATACTCTGTACAGTTAGAAGAAATAAATCCTCGTT
>JAVLVB010000374.1:146221-176769 GCA_032876305.1 Orestias chungarensis
ACACAACATCGTACAGTAATAGTCACCTAGAAAAAAAACGGTACACACGGCCACATATGAAAAAACAAAACAAAAACAAAAACTTCTAGAAGATCAAAGTTATGTTTCATAATTTTACACTGTGGTACCTATGTTCTCCTAAACTCTTATTTATAGAAAACAACAAAAAACGCAAATTTCACATTTTGGACCCTTCGAAGTAATTCGAGGACCTTCCAACATAGCTCCTCCCCTTTCTCTTTTTTTTGTTTGTTATTTTTGTTTGTTTTTATGAAGTTTGTTAATCACACAAGGCATGAGATTAAATATGCAACAGTTTGGAACCACCTCATGCAAACACACACACACACACACACACACACACACACACACACACACACACACACACACACACACACAAAATGCAGTCTCGGTCCTCCAAACAGAGCGACTCTGAACATCAACCACAAAGTTTTGTTACAAAACAGGTAAACTGCTGAAGAGAACCCCAGATCAAACCAGGGTAGCGACTCTTCCTTATGTCGAGAGGAGGGCGTCTTCAGCAAAAGGCCTCAAACTTCGAGTCCAGTTAATCAAAAAAAAAAAAAGTAAGACATGTTGTTGGTTGTTTCTTTCTTCAACAAAGGCAGACGTAAAGAAAAAACAAATCTGCATGTCTGGATTTTCTTTTGTTGCGACATTTTATAAAAAGTAATCCTCGACCTGTTTTTGGTCCCAGTCTGTGGCTCATGAGCGAGATTGGTTGGCACTTTTGTCGTGAAAAATTTCGAGCTGTGAAGTGACAGAAAGAGTTACTGTCTTTCTGTCCCTAGGTCTGGATGTTCTTATTGAGGAGTAGTCCCCACCCCTAATACTTGAAACAAAACAACAACAAAAAGGTTAACCAAATGATTTGATTTTGGACTATTTTATGCTTATCAGGTTTCTAAAGAGTAAGTGTGTCAAGACTGAAATGGCAGCGATTGTCTTTTTTGTTGAGCATGTGTATGAGCATTATAGATGCAGCTGATTGAAGCTGCTTTGAACAATTCCTGTAGTCCGTTGATGGGGTTTTGATAGTAAAAGTTACAACAAAAAGTTAACTTGCACCTGATATAGTGTGCAATTTCAAAAAACATTCAAAAATGTCAACACATTAGAAGGAAATTTAATGTGATAGACCAATGCCAAGCACGACCGTTAAGTGGGAAACGGATACAAGGTTTTCAGTGTTGTACCTCAAGTACGGCTATAAGTCAATTTTTTACACTCTTTGCAAAATAGTTCAAGCTCAGTCAGGATGGAGAGCATCTCTAGACACAAGTGTGGACGCTATTTTTTAATTGGGTTTAGTTCTACACATTGACTGACCCATTTAGACACAAGACTATGCAATGATAAAAACTATTTCACAACAACTCTGGATAATGTTAAATATCTTTCTTTCGCTGGATGTGGGACCTCTGCACCAGTCCGAACGTTTCAGAGCCTCATTATGCCTCATCATGTTCCCTTCAGCCTCTATGTCCTTGCTCAAGTATCTTGACAGAGCCATGCTGACACCATCTCTCTTATCTAGAGGTGGGGTTCGTTCACAGAGCTGAGTTGATTGTCACATCTCTGCACCAGAATAATTGAATTTTTTAAGGATCCTCATATTATTACCCAGGTGTTTAACCAAGAACTTATCAAAACATGATGACATACAGATGGCGTGTCCACTCTACAGTCCATCTATATACTATTATTAATGGCCAGAGTTGTTTCATGCATTTTTAAAAAGCCATCCTGATTACAAAGACTCACTGCTATTCTCTGCAGCTTCTAAAGACTTACAACCACGGCTGCTTTCCCGGTTTCCTCACTCGACCTGTCAGAGCAGGTTGAACGTTCATTACTTGGTTGGTTTATGCTCTTAAAGGAAAACAGTGATAGGCTGAGTTTAAATCGCAGCTTGGTTTTTTCTGATGGCAGTGGGTAAGGCGTATTTTTATGTAAGTTATTGAATTAAAAGTGCTTGCAACGATGTAGATACTTCTTTGTTTTTTGTCTCTCAAATCAAACCTTCATTGAAGTTTATGCTTTCAATAGAAAAAAACTGTCAAAACCATCTTAAGAGTTATTGACACTTATGTAATAATAGATGTGACTGGGTAGGATAGGGTAAGGATAGGGTAAGGAGGAGCTTTATTGTTTTTGTTGACCTCCCTCCATCTGTCTCGAGTGGAAGACAAAAAAATGTTGACAGGGCAGCAAAATGAGCCTCTGTCATCGCAAAAACTGCTGCAGCTTCAAGGTGAGGGGGTTGTCACCTCCATCCATTCCTGTCCAGCCTTTCTGTGTAGTGGATAGCATTACTTTTGTAAACATTATTAAGATTCACATTAGTAAGAAGGAGCGGTGTAAGAGTACATGCAAGCCATCTTGTCCACATGCACGTGTGAGCTGAGAGCCTGAAAGTCATCACATCCCATATTTGGATAACTTTCATGAAACACGGGTGAGGAGTGAGCCAGGGCGTCCTCCTGGGTTTCACCAGACGCTGTCGCGACAAAATCCCAACTCCAGCTGGAAAAGTAGGTTTTAGAAAGGCGATGTTTGGCATTCCTCTCCTTAGCAAGTACCTGGTAGGAAGTAAGTGAAAGTAGGTAAACAGTCAGGTACCAAGAGCCGAAAAGGCTCGGTCAGACTTTAGGAGTGGTTTAATTTTTCTTTAGTTTTTTACTTTGAAGTCTTTGGTCAGGCGTATCCGCGTGAAAGCACTCAGGGAAAGTCTTGAGCCGCATCCTTTTATTACTACATTTTGAAGGTATTGGGGCTCAGTTTTGTCATTTGAAGCAGAGTTTTAAATTATTTTATAAAGTCTGAAGAGAAAACAACCTTACTCCATCCGCCTTAGTCTTCTCTTACAGCGTTTTTATCCTTTCACAAAACAAAAAAGACAGGGAGCAAGTTGTAAAATTGACTCCTGACTGGTATCAAAGTGGCTCACACGGGCTGCAGTTCGCACGTTTTGCCACATGATGCCAGTATCTCATCAGGGACACAAACAGCAGACAAACTAATCCAGTGATCACATCTAATTGAGCATTTCAAAGTATTTGGAGTTAAAAGTGGAAAGCGTGTTCTATCCGTCTCTATAGATGTCTGTCTCTGTTTGTTAGAGGAGAGTTGGAAACGCAGGGCCTCTAAGCATTTGGTAAGGCAGCTCCTCTGGAGTAGCATCTGGGTTTATTTTGACCTTCAAAATAAAACAGGGAACAGAAAAACAGAATCAGTTCAAGAAGCGACAATACAAATTTACATGATAAATTCAAACTTAAACAAAACATATACATGTGTGAGATATTAATGAAAAATGAAAAGTTTGACGCTTTTGTAAAGCAGAAATATTCAGCATAACTGAACAGGTTTATAATAAAGTACCAAACGAATCTTTTTGCTCAGTGTTATCATTGAGAAAGTAATTACTCAGACAAATAAGCTTAACAGCATAATGTTGCTCGAGTAGAACATGAAAGCACTTGTCCCGTGTGTTTTATGCGAGATAATAACACTCCAGAGACATCCTAACACCCTCGTAGGGGGAAATGGCTTTGTCGAGCGATTAAACCTACTGTACATAAGAGAATAATACAACAGGCCCATTTCATACAAAAAGAAAGCAGCTCACATTTTGAGTTTTATTTTTTTATAACGAATGTGCTCACACTACCACATGTATTTTGTATTGTATGAACCTGAACGCACATTAAAACAAATCTGAAATAATTGTGTTCTAGTAACAGAAAACATGCTGCATTCTGCAACACAAAACTCCACATAATTGTAAACAAAAGAGAAAAAAAGTACATTTAAAAGTTTATTACTCATGTCCTTTCTTGCCTCTGCTGCTGAAAGCCATCCCAGCGTTAGGACTGTAGCTTTTTTAAATAAAAGGAAAGTTTTTGTCTCATCTGCCCAGATCAGCTTCTATATGTTTGCCACTTTCCCTACATAACCTCTAGTAAACAAAACATGAAACTTCCTTCTTCTTTACACTTTTACCACACCACAAAGACCAGATAGCGGAATAATATTGGTCCTGCCCACAGGATTCTACCTACTGAGCACTGAATCTCTGGAGCTCCTCCAGAGCTTCTTTGAGCTTCCTGGTTGATTCTGGTTGGAACTTCTCTACAATCACATTAGGTGACCATTAAAGAGTTTTTATTTTATTTCTAAGATAACTATAAAAAATCTAGTTAGCTCTGTAAGATCCTAAATTTTGTTTTATTTTATCTGCTCCACGTACTGGGAAACATTTAAAAATAATACCAGAAACATTATCATTATCCAATGATGTTTCTTTGCTAAGCTGATGCATTTTTTTATTTACTTTTTTTTGGTATTCATTAACAACAAGAGAAGATAACTGAGACTGCATCATAGGCAATCTCTTAGGATACACAGCTAATATTACAGGTGGGTATTCCATAAAATGTTCTTGTAATGATCAGTGCAGTCTCAACAGAATTTGAATTTTCTTGGGTTTGCATGTGGCTGACCTCTTATTTAACCCCCCCCCCCCCATCAATTTGTATAGAGTTCAGGTAAGACAACTATGTTGATGATTTTAGGATATTCCCAGCATAGACGTGGAGAACTTTGACATATCCTTCCTTGAGCTAACTGTCCTGTCTTGAGGAGGCAGTGACACCCAGCCTTTAGCTTCCTCACAGTCAGAATGACATTATCTACCAGGATTAACTGTGTCTGAGGCTGCAAAGTAGCCATAGAAGATTAGAAGCCCCCACTCTCCTTTTCATTGTATACCATTGATCTTGAGATTGTTTCATAGGACAAAATCTTTCCTATTTGGCTAATTATACCAATGTGTAAATTAGAGCGGACATGTTTCAGCTTTTGGGTCAACTGCAGACTAGCACTTTTAAGTCAGAGGCAAAGATTCCTTAAGTGTTGTGTATGTACCTTCTTTAACTGCTGCTTAAGGCTTTTTGCAGTTTTAGACCCCCTGCCATCTCACGATTCAGGTAGTTTTCTTCTAGAACTTGTGGTTTAAGCCACATTTCTTTTAGCTTTAAAATCACGAACTACGCCCCAGATATATCTGGTGGATCTTCTGCTCTCTCTATTCTATTCTTATTGTTTGTGCACGTCTGTAATATTTGCTATATTTCTATTGAAAGCTCACCATCAACGTAACAGGTCTTAGGTGTTCTATTTCAAAAAGACCTTCTTCAGCTAATGAAACCCATGATCGAGAGCCTGAGTCCAAACCTGATGTGCAAACCTAAATTACAAAGGGAATTGAATTATTTATAGGTGCAACTGTAGGTGTCATATGTTATTCCCTCCTCCTACAGTGGTTAACAAGCAAGCAATTCCAGAGATTTGAATAAAAGGATGTTTCCAGTGCTGTAGAAATGCTGACTGTTGTGTTATTAGCATTACGTTTCACGGCTGTGTGTCTGCGTGAATATATGGCACAGAGATTCCTGTGGGATGGGACGGCTGATGCTTTTTTATTAGTCCCTCTAGAGCCAATAAACACCAAACACAGGGGAGAACGGCTGGAGAACAATGATAGCATATTGATAACGTTAGCGGACAAGAGCGCGCATTTAAGGGGCTTCTCTGTGCACGTGTGTGAATTATCATGTTTATGAGCAAAAGCTGTGCATCAGCACAAATACTGTGTCTGGATGTCTGTGTGCACAGTAACGAGTGTGTGTGTGTGCATAGATATTTGTATTTGCACTACAGCTGGTGTGTGTTTGTGTTGGCAGGCATTATTTAGAGGCTTTGTGATTTATGATCTAGGTTATGGATTCCATTGGGGACATATAAAACTACAGAATAGTCCTTTATGCTCTCTTCTTTGTTTAGTTCTACAAATCATCTATGACGCCGTTTCATTCATTCTCTTCTTCTTTTTGCTTTCGACGACCATTCTTCCATCTCTACACCTCAGCATCTCCCTCTAATTTGCTCCGCGCCTTGTCTAATACAAACTGGTATTGATAATCTGTCCGCTACATATCAGCCAAATCATCAATTTTTCCCCTTGTTGTTTAGTACATTGCAGTAGCTTTATCTGTGTGGATCAACGTTTCCTCCAGGGCAGAGTTAGACTTTGAGGTTGATGCTGAAGATGTGCGAGTCTGGATTTAGATGCATTTTTAAGACACCTTATTGGCTCTCCGTCCTACAAACGGCTAAAGCACTTCAAGAAAAACAGATGCCACGCAACTTCAGAATTAGAGAAACAAAGACTTCTGCTAAAACAAAGTCATTCTATCCTAAATAGGTACAACAGTGAAAAGCTAATTATAAAAAGCAGGTTCAAATTGAGTAATTAGGGTTTTGATGGTTCTAATTAAACCTGCTAATAAAACACCCAATGTTTCATGCCTACAGTGCATGTATGAAAGCTAAACACTGAATGCAGGTGACTAATACAGAAGGTAAAACCTGGGGGTTATTTCTTCATACTTTATGTAAATATTGAAGGTTTTTTTATGCATACAGTAGCTATAGAACTGGTACTTAAACCGCAAACTTCAATCGGTTGTGTGAAGCTCATTGTTGCAACTTGGATGAATATTTATGCATGATTTTCATTTCAACGCGTAAGAATCTACTGACATGACAGCTATAGGATGTGCATTTTACCAATCTGACCTTTTAGAAAGCCCATTACAGTTGGCTTAAAGCTATTTAGGAGACATAATAACTGTATTTTTGAAAATTGTGCTCTGGTCAGGTGGAAACAAACTGAATTGTCCAAGTCTTTACAGTCTGTCATAAAACTAATCATCATGCAATAAGATGTGGAAGCTGTTAAAGGTTAAAGAAAGACAAAATGGAGCTAAGCAATCTTGGAAGAAAATTAAAATCTCAAGCTCTGTATAGCAAAAAAAGCCCTAAGCTTGTAGGTATTATCTGTTTGCTATAAAAATATGTAGATATTTTTACTGTTTTTGTGTTTGGATTGTTGCTCCAGAACATGGCTTAGTTTTCTTGAATAAAATTATTTAATCCGGAGGCTGTTCTTGTTGTTTCTATACACTCTTATTGATATGGCTGAGCGCATTGTTCAGCAGTGGGTGGCTGTTATCAAGGTTTGCTGTTGCCACAGCCATGTGCTTTCTTCTGAAGGAGCCTTTATACAGGTGGTATTTATCAAAATAGCATCCAAATGAATGCCAACACTTTTTTTCAGCAGAACTGGGTATTGAGAAAAGAAAAATCAATGTAATGCACTTCATCAGTTGGTGGTTTTATTGACGCAGCTGACCAGTGCAGAGTACCTTTCCATCTATATATATGTAAAATAAAAATAAAATAAAAAGTCAACTGCAACATAACATGCATTCAAACATGCAGAATCCAACTGTACTTACATATACATAGGCTGTAGCTGAAGGTGGGAGGTCTTCTGGGGTCCCTGGTAACCATAGGAGTCAAACCCTCCTATAAAATCAACTGCATTGACAAAAATACAAACAATGGTAATTACAGAAAGCCTATTCTATAGAGTAACAAACTTCCTAGCATAGATGAATCCCTTCTTCCGGCGTTCACACCAACTGACGATGTTCTACCCAAATACCCAAATTTAAACGGCTTCCAGAGAAGATTTAGCTTGATCGGTATAAAAACACTTTGATAGAAATCTAATTTCTGTTATTAAGAGGGTGAGTAAGAGGTATATTTATGCCCAGGGAGTGAACTTAATTCTGAAATTATCTAGGAAGACTCCACAGACTCCTGAGCTGAGAGGCTACCAGCAGGTGGGTGATCTCCACAGCCAGGCCTTTTGAATTTAGGAAGTGTTTCCCTTTTTTCTTGCCTTTTCTTTGATGTCGTAGAGCTCATAAAAGAATATTTTACTTGTCTTGATCAGCAGGAAACTTTCTCATTTATTTAGTGAGGTTTCATAAAAGCAAGTACAATGTGGATTTGCATGTCACTGCGGAGATGAAAAGTAGGTGTCTACAATAGAAACAAAAAAACAAGTCCTTAAAATGGAGGCTGTAGAAAGCAACAAGGAAAGGGAGGGGATTTTGAGCTAAAGAAGCTTTTTCAGTTTTTCTAACTGAAAAAGTCCTATTCATCAATTTTGTAGTTGATGATGGAAAGAAGGATTTTACCTAAAATCAAGAAAATCATAGACAACCGCGAACATCCTCTTCATGAGACTGTGACTGGAAAACAGTTTCTTCAGTCAGAGGCTTCTTCAGCTTAGTAGCAAAACAGAATGCTACAGAAGATGTTTCCTGCCCACAGGCATCACCATCTACAACAGGGGTACTCAAATAGAAATGATGAGGGGCCACGTTTTTTTTTTTTCAGTGACTCAAGGGGCCATTTATTGGGACCACCACGTATGATAACGTATCATAACAATATAACATATGTATAAGCTTTATAAAATATTTTATAACATAACATTTCCTTTTTATTAAAAACAAAAATACTACCTAAAACAAAAATATAATTTTAATTTGGAGCATATATTAAAATAATCACTAAATAAAACCAAACATAAACCTGTTCAAGATAAAAATAAAAATAAAACCTTCAGGCAGCCCATTTCGAGTGCTTTGTTTAACAAACTATAGATCTCAGGAACTGTTTCCCATTTCTCACAAGTCCCCTTTAATGGGAAAAATGGCCTCTTGTTTCTTTGCGCGCACAGAGCTATATAAAGGAGTAATAATTGTGAGCGTGTGCGTATGAATCTCAAACAGCTCACTCTGCTCGCGCAGCGCTCGGCTCCGTGTCTGCGCTCGCGGCTCTGCTGAAATGTTAGTGAGTGTGAGAGTATGAATCAACTTTGTGTATTTGGAATGAATTATTTAATTGGATAAAAGAGGCCAGTCTTTGATTAGCTGGGAGGGCGGCTCATTTACATATAATGTAGAGTTGCAAGCGCAGACACAGAGCCAAGCGCGAGCAGAGTGAGCTGAGTGGGTGAGCGAGCAGTTTGTCTGAGTTGAGCACCGTTCAGGGAGCGCGCGCACCTGACATTCAAACTCACACGTTTACAATTATTGCTCCTTCAGATAGCCCCGTGACCTGGTGGCACAAAAATCACGCCAAACAGCCTCATATTGGGATCGCGGCGCCCGATTTCAAAAGAAGAGCGAGCGATTGAATTACTATTATTATTTTATTTAGAATTTAAAAAAACTTTTCAAAAAAGCCCGTGGGCCATTAATAGATACCCAAAGGGCCAAAAAAGGCCTGTAGGCAGCTTTTTGAGTATGGGGTATCTACAACAACTCCTCGGTTAAATGAGTTACTCCCACATTTAATTTCCCTTTGTAATAAATTATTTTTGATTTGATTGATTTTTTGTTTTAGAATAAACTGCTATTATCTAATGTTGCAAAACATCAATATGGAATTAGGAATGAATCAAACCATTCAGCATTTACCTTTGCACTGGCTAAAAATCTGAAAAGGTGGTTTTCTAAATCCCCTCCTGAAATATGTGGAAATAGAAAAGCCAATCTTTCATTATTACCTTTTTGCATAACCAAGAAATTGTTTTTCAGATAGAAGATCAGACAGAAACTGACATATTGACAATCTTTTATACCCTTCTCCTTAATTATTGAAAATTATCTTTATTGATATTACAACAATGAAATTTGATGGCTCATGATCCTTTCGAGTTCGTTTTCAGTGTTATTTTGATTATATAGAACTTTGGTGGTTCAAATCAAAGTCTTTTAGATTAAAATACCCCATTGTCATCCTCTTTATCTAACCTAACCTAACTTTTATCTTTTATTTTCTGCAAGACTCCAATGCAAAAAAGTGGTTGTGAAATAAAAGGTATAATTAAGCACTCAAGAATTATCCTTTCCTCAACTTATGAAGAGTTGTGATCGCTCCAACAGCATTTGCTAAAACAGTAGCGATTAGAAGGAGGAGTTTTTGTAAACTACTGCTCCCTATTTGAGCAATTTGACTTAATAAAACCCTTTCGAACATTTCACACTAAAACAGTATGTATGATTCATGCCGATATCGTATCACTTCAGTATTGATATTGAGCAATATTAGTATCTTAATTGAAGTGAAAAAAGTGGATCAGGAAACCCCTAGTTTGTGGCACATTTTTAAAGGGGCTGCTGGTCCATGGGGGGAAAACCACTTTATTAAACAAACTCACTATATCGATAAGGAGAGTGATCAGTATCACTACAGAATTGTGTTAGAGTTACACTGCTGGCTACAAAAATACGCTTAAACAAATATAGGAGGCCTTGTTTGTATATACTTGATCCTGTAACTTTGTTAATACAGTGAGTACAAAATGCTACACTTGATTTTACCGTCTTGGACAAAAGCAATAATCGGATGACATTTATCCAGTGGCGGTTTTAAAATCCCACGTCTAAAGCTTAAGCTAATTATGAAAGTCAAAGGCATCAATCTAAATCTTGTAAACCTGTTCAATATATTCCTTCTTTTTCACCTTTTTGGAAAGCCTTTCAGAAGAAGGTAACACTTTTCCTGCAATTCATGCTGCAGTCAAATTGTCTCTGCTGAATTGCGTCCTCTAAACATTAGAGGAAATGGAGCCTCTATCTGTCAGCGTGCTGCCTGTCAATCTTTTAAGACCCAATTTAAGCTTCAGATAAGCTATTCATACCAGTCTGGGTTGTCCTATTCTCTGCAGAACTGGAGAAAATTGGATGGGTTCAAAAGAAAGATTAAGATTTCCATTTAAAAAAAATAAAAAAGCTCTCCTTATTAAATTTTTCAGTGTTTGCTTAACACAAGGCTACTATATTATTCTATTCACACAGACTGATCTCCTGAATATAGGCTTAATTACCTGTGCTGTTTTGTTTACAGCTGTGCGTGATTAAAATCTATCCGTGGTCCTCTCAGAGATATAAGACTGTAATGAGTATTGCGCACTTTTACCTGCACAAAGATATACATAGAGATATACACACACATAATAATTATCAGAGTAAATAGCTTTCTCAGCAATTTAAAGCCTTCATCGGTCCTTAGTGAGTATTAGCTTCTTCACCCAAGGCACATTTACCCACAAAGCTTGCTGATTAGTGTTTATTCTTCCAAGCTGCATTATCGAGGCACTTTTTCACCAGACGCATTCCACAAGCCCTGCAAAACTTCAGGCTCAGCAACGGGAAGATTACCATGGGTATCATAATCATTCCAGATAATTTTATTTATGTGTTACAAGCAAATGATGCTTGTGATACTTTTTAATTTTTAATGAGCCCTAGTCACGATTTATTTCAGCATGTTGATGTTGAGCAATTAAGAAGTACTTCATGCTCCAATTTAGTGATAGTGCCTTGCTGAAAAACAAAATTATCACTTGAAGACAATCTAAAGTTAAAGTGACTTTTTATGAGGTGTTGCAAAGTAAAAGCTTTCAAAATTACAATGTATGATTTTTATAATGTCTTTACTAAGTCATGTGAATTAATAATACACATTTATCAATCATTTTCTTGTGGGTGGCGCTAACATAGATTGAAACCTCTTGAGTGATTACCCAGCATTGTGATGGATAGATATTTCACTAAATACTGCCTCAAACCTTAAACAATGTCCTAAAGTTCTGTATTTCTTAACAACTAAAATGTCAATACAAAATACAGTAGAGACGAAAATGAATTTGATTATTATTTCAGACTTCCTGCCAACACTGAATTTAAATAAATGTGAATTGTAAAACAGCACTGTTTCACAACACTGAGTAAGGAAATTCTCACATTATTGGAAAACACATTCCTCAAGGTCTGTCCTATCAAAGGCTGCTTTTAAGCTCCAACAGACTCTCTATTTAGGGATGCAAAACGAGCAGAAATGTTCAGGACCAGTAGCCAAGGGGGCAAAACACAACAAATAAGGCAAGGCCAAACACGGACAACTGTTAGACATCAATTATTTAGACATGGAGGCAAAAGCTAATGTGCTATTTCTTGTTTAACAAGCCTATTAAACTCCAGTGTTTAAAAACCCTTATCTCTGGAATCACGCTGAAATTCAATTACTTCCTAGTAAAATGGGTTTAGAACAGGGATAAATTATAAATTAGAAACTCTGTTTCTGACTTTAAAATTGTGACAGTATAAAATATTCCTACAGGCTGATTAGGATTCACCGAGTACATAAAGAGCCTTTAAGCGTTGACCTTCAGTTTGTATTTTCCTCTTAAAGGGACAGAAACAATTTCATACTGTCCACCTCAATTCCAATCAGCTTTAAACATCAAGGAAATACATAAAAACCTTTCTCCCCCTCGGACTTTGGAAATACGTTTCCGCTCATCTCATCTGCATGCATTACCTATTAATATTTATGCGTTAGCAAGCAGCATACTTGGCCCGGTGTTGAATAAGACATGGCCTAGTATTGATCTAGTGGAGGAGCAGCATCACCAACTTTAACTGAATAAAGGACATTATGGCCTCAGGTTAATGGGCTCATTCATGTTAATGCACAAAAACACACACTGCCTTTTAATTAGGAAAATCACAGGATACGCACAGAGAATTTTCTGGTTTTCCCTTTGTTTAACTACACTACTTGATTATTTATAAAGACTGCAAAAATACTAACTTTTGTTCGGATTCTTCATGTTAATGTTTGACTTGATATTTGTTACAAAAGTCCGATTTGTCACGAGATTATATATATATATATATATGCTGAGAGATTTAGGTGGGTGGTGAGGTAGCACGAATTTCACAGTAAAAGTGTGATAGTTGGAAACTTTAATAATAAGGGGGGCAATTTGCTCCAGGCCTCAAAAGAAGTACATTACTGTGTTTAAGTGTATGTGTTGCTCAGGATCTCTGGCTCCACAAATGACTTGTTTAGTGATCTGGTGTAAAGGTTAAAACCCTTTTAAAAATACTCTCACAATAATGAGGCCAGCTAGAGGTCTATTTTCTAAAACAACTATCCTCACAATGTTCTAAACCTTTGTTCTTTAATTTGAGTATTACAATCTGGGCACAGAAGTAACATTATATCAGTTATAATGTGACCAGAGGAGCACTTAAAATGATAGAAACATAGAACTTTAAAAATTTTGATTTGAAAAAGCAGACAGAGCAGGTTTGTTATTTTCAGCCATTGAAAATTGAAAGAAAATATGCAGCAGTGATAATGCTTATGCAAATAAACTGCTTACCAAGTTTAGTGTTGTTAGTATTATTCTAACTGAGCTTTTATGTTCCCCTTGATTTTTCTGCACCCAGCAGAAGACTTAGACAAGGGCAAAAAAAATAAAAATAAAGTATTTTTATAAGCTATTTTAAGAGCGCCAGTTTTTCCCTGGCTATTACGCTGTAAAATCAACACTTGCTACACAAAGATGAGTTCATAAAAACCTCCCACCTAAAGAGTTAACAGAACCATCAATATATATGAGGGTTATCCGAATGAACTCTGAATGATTACTTTAAATATGTCCATAAGCAACCTGACTATATTTTAAATATCTCTATTAGCAACCTGACTATAGCTAATAAAGCTCACCAGGCACAAAAAAATGTGGATTTTTCCCTATTCACAACACCTAGCAAAGCACATTTTGTGAATTGCTTTGGTTAAAGCAATTTAATTAGAGGGAGTATTTAGATTGAAGCTAACCTTTATACTCACAACTACAACTATCACAAAAAGCAGCACATCTATGCCCCTTTAACAAAGCTTAGTTTAGCTAATCTAGATTGCAGTTAGTTTTTTTTTTGCACATCTTGTTTGTTTGCTTTTATTAATACTTTTATGTGTAGTTAGACCTTGCAACTGAAAAAATAAATAAAACAAAAGGCGAGGTTTTAACTATTTGAATTTAGTGTTTTTGGTCCAACCGCCTTTCTGATCCTTCGAAGCTCATTTTTAAAAGTACAAATTAATCTGAAAATGTATTACTCTGTTGCCAAGTCTATTAAAAAGGGCATAGATCTATATGTATTAAAGTGCCAATACTGTGTTGGCAGGAGCTACTGTAGCGTTAAACAAAAGCGGCCATTGTACAAAATGTCCATTAAATAAACCATCAACTACACAGATGAGCATTAACATTATTTTCATGGACAGATACATTTTGTGTCATTGTCTTCTCATCTTAGCATATTAGTGGGTGAGATATATTAAAGTGAATGATTTCTGTTTCTATCCCCTTCTTTTACCACAAGGCTAGAGGCCTATCTTCCTTCGCGTCAACAAGACATTATCTTCCGTTGTGCGCACTGATGCACGTGGACAGTGACCTATGAGGACTGACCAAACATGCAAGTTGTTGATGCTGACACAAATGCATCATAATACAAGCATCAGAAATTGACCATGAATAAAACATGCTATTAGGTAGATAGTAATTACCTATTGTCATTAAAATACTCTTGTCATGGCTGATGGTAAGTAATATGTTTTGGCTTTTGGTTGCTGCAACCCTGATGTAATTTATGTAACAGTACATGACAGAAAAATCCATTTAGGTGAGCAAGCTGATTGGAAATATGCCATCGCTTACTGAATTTGCATTCCCCGTGCTTCTATGTGTTTGTATAGGGAAACAGCTGTTTATTTCTTATTCCACAAGTCGCGTTTTATTCCTCTGTGAATAACCCCTTCGACACAGTCGGGTGATTGATTGAAGCAAAGATCAAAGGAGCTGTTTTGTAAAGGGTAGTTTCTCCGCGCAGGGTCAGCCAAGGCAAACTGGTTCCGATTTTGCTGAGCATTAATCAATTGGTCTTTTAGGATGGACAAATCTGCAAACAATTGCATGTGAGAGTGTGTGCAATTTTGATACTTACAGCTATCTTCTTCCTCAGAAATGAGCTTGACCACATAACAGGCATAGATAAACCCCGCCAACTGCAGACAAAGACAGTAGCAGAAGAAAAGAATTACGATTATTCTTTATTTAACACAAAAAGAGAGAGAAAGCAAGAATGTAAGCTTGGGAAAATACAATAGTTGGAACACGCAGGGGCGAACAGGTGCTGGTTTAAGTGGAGCAGAACAGCTGAATCTCCTTCTCTTATGCACACACATACATACTTACATACACTGAAAGACATCTTCGGTAACAACCACAAGGTTGGTCTTGATTTTGATGTGTGTACATTCTTTATACAGACAAAACTTGAATGTACAGACTTAAATGTTTACAATATATCCCATCCCAATTTGTAAGCAGATGTTGCTGTTCTCGTTTTCATTTAATAAGAAAATCTAAATAAACTGAAACTGTTGGTGTTTTTCTACTGAGGTTTAGAGATATTTGTTACTATAATTTGGAAAACCCTTACACCAGCACATCTACCTCACCTCTCCCTCCCTTTTAGTTAACTAAAAACGAAACAAAAACGAGTCTCATGTCATGTGAAATTTTAGGTTTGTTCGGTTGTTACTAAGTCAAGAGGAAAGTAATAATGAGTTTCTGCTTGTGTGTGTTATTTAAAAGTTGATGCCGCGGTCCATATTAATGAGAGCACCTTAGCTTTCTGATCGGCGTTCTCATTGGTTGTCTGTTTCCATAGTAATAGTTAGAAAGTGGCCAACTGAGGCAAGGATACAGGAAGGTACAGTCACTGTGTGGGGTCGGCTTTTTAGCGACCTTGTTACCCTTGGACGTTTTTAAAGGACCAGAGAGGATACAAAAATGTGGGCGGAGAGATGAAGAAGCCGCTGAGCGATGACAGAGGAGCATATCTCGGTTTGTTTGCAGTATTATTACCTGGTATAAAGAGGCTTTAAAGCTCTAATCAGCCTCTAAGTAATGGGGCGAAAATAACATTGACCCGGCAGGTTTTCTATCAAGCGCGTGGGCGAACACCAGCACGTCCACAAGAATGCACATAAACACTCAGCAAAGCCGCGGCTGTGGGAAACTGCATTTGGAATTCGACGTATATCTCAAGGTCTTGACCTCATTTAGTCTAAATAATGTTCAGCTCCTGAAGCAGCCCCTCCCCTACCCTATGCCTACCACTCTGTTTTTCACACAGAACTTCCTCCTTTCTTCTCTTTCTCTTTCCATTTCCAACTTTTCTCTTTTTTTCTAAAACTTCTCTGGTCTGTTTCAGAAAAAACAAGCCAACATTATCAACCGAAGGGATCAATCAGAGAGAGAAAAAAAAAAGGGCTTTATATAGCAGATATGACCACTGATAAAAGACACCGATAACCTTTTCTGGCTGCAACATCTCACCTTGTCAATGCCGTTGTGTGGCATTTATAATTCGAAAGATTAAAATTACATCAGCCCTGCAGGCAGTTTCTTCTGCGAGCTGCCAATTTGCCGTGGAAGCATTTCCTTTTTTTTTTATTAGCATATATCTAAAGGAGACTTTTACCACTACAAAGTCAGAATGTTGTTAAAGAGACCATAAAGAGTTTGAGGAGGCACTTGGAGTTTGAGTAGATCAGGAGCCTGCTCGGTTTTCTTGCAGGATCATTGCCCCTGAAAATGACTTTGGGGTGCAGTTTTGATAGCGCGACTGAACATGACGCAGAGTCGTGCCCACCCTCTGATACAGAACCGTCGTTAGGCCTGGGCAGAGCCCATTTACTCTGCACATCAATATCCTGTTAATATCCCACACACTCAAGAGCTGGTTCTATACATGTACAGATAATATCCTGTTTACAATAAATCTGATTCTATCTCAACAGAAAGGGAGAAAACCTTGTGACAATATTCATGTGGGGTTATGGTTCGCAAGGCGTATCTGTTTGATGTCGTAAGACTATGTTAGGTGCTTGTAGTTTTTATTTGAAATTTGTTACGAACAAAGCCAGCAAGGTTTTCAAAGATTAATGAAACATTGCATAAATAACCGGGGAAACAAATCATTAAATAATTGAAGATCAAAAATAAAACTAAAACTAAAGAAGCTATTAAAAAAAAATATATATATATGGGGTTATAACATTGAAAGCTGACACACTGTTTTATTATTCTAACACCATCATCCTTTCAAAATTTCACATTTTCTGTGTTTAGAAATGCTATTCTGTATATCTTGGTTGTATGAAGTCACTAATTCAGCTGCTTATATCTTTGTATAATCTTGAAACACTTCTTCCTCTTTGACACCAGCAAGACATTTTTATTCAGGTAACTTCTCCTATCTGGATTTTTTCGTAGGGGTTGCCATTAGATCTTCACTGAAGAAACACAAGTACATGCGTGACGTATAATATTACCGTCATGTCATAAAAATGGCAGCAGACAAGAAAAAACATTTGGTACTGAAAGACATTATTATACCAACCGACGATATAATAAAGAACATGAGCTGAACTAGTACCAAATCATAATTACATTTTCTATGATAAAACAAGAAGAGTTATGTTTGCACATTTCAAAATATATATATATATATATATATATATATATATATATATATATATATATTGACAGAGTAAGGTTAAAGAGAGACTTGTAAAAACTTCAAAACCTGGTATGCAGGATGAAAGAGATGCTATATTTTCACTACTTGTCTAGCCATTCACTCTCCTGTTAGTTTGCCTCCGTATCGGGTTAAATTCAAGCAAAGTGGTGTTTTGCTTTTTTCACGGAAACACCTTTTTGTTTTCCTCTTTCGTTTTAAAAACACTAGTAACTCAACACAAACTGAAGACTGTTTAGTGTAACGGGTAAAAAATAGAAACATCTCTGCTTCAGTGTGAACTCTAACAAGATCAGTGATGATCAGTCTGACAAGCAAAATCTTGTTGCACTTCAGCCCACAGCATTTTGCAACACAAAAAAGACAATTTCTATGGGAGTGTGGAAGAAAATCCCAGCTGGAGTACTTTTAAAAAATATTTTTGTTTCGCTGAAACATACAGTAGAGTAGATGCCTGTTGCCATGGTAAGCATACCAGATGTAGGTAGTAATTCAACAGGAAGTCAACAAACTTTGCACCTTCAGTCTAAAGTACTGGCAGAGATAAAAACCTGTAACAGATACATGTTATTCTTTGCAATCTTCGTTTGGCGGTGAGGAGGTTCAGTTCAAAGCTTGAGCAGTAATATACTGTTATGTACTAATGTATTCAATGATAATGGCTACAAAACAGGCTTCTTGCCCGTTAAACCATCCATACTCGCAGGGTCTTTTCAATTTGTGACGATAATACATAGTTATTTACAACCACATCATCAAGCTCAGCCTTAATAAGTTCATTCGAAGCTTCTTGCTAAATGTATTTTATGGCTTCCATTTGGCATTAATACCAGATTAGTCTGCATTAAAGGTAATTAAGTGAGCAGATTAAATGGGATGAAATGAAACGTGGCCAAGCTCTTACCTGGAGAGATACTATAACAAGACTATCTTTTATTTCTTTCCTGCTCGTCAGAAGATATTAATAAATACTGGTTTTATTAGCCATGACTTTAAATACTGCTGTCAAAAGCTACTGAAAATGGGCCTATTTTTCTAAAGCTCATATATGTTTGTGATTAAAAAGACACACAAGGACAGTAACAACGCTCACAACTAAGTGTTTTAACTATGTTAGTCACATGCCTGTGATATCTCAATAGATCCTATTAATCCTGGCTGTCAAACAATAAACTAAACAGAATTGTGATACAATAAAAAAATGTGATTACAATATACTGTATATATTTTCCAGTAAACAGTAGTTAATACAATATAACTTTTGAGTATAAAGTGGCATTTCTGCTCCTTTGTTAAAATGTCTGCTCGTTTCAGATTTGGTCTAGCAACACTGCCTTCATGCTCTCAGTATGTAAAGTCGGGGGTGGCTGTTCGGCACTACTTCCGCTAGAGTTCTGAGTTAGGACGTTGAGTTAATTTAAACTCTCAAAAGTAACATAAAAAGAGGCACCACAGTACCTTAAATTAGTCTCTGCATCAATTCAATCCATCACACACTTGTGTATAGTATTACAGTGCAATTTCTTTCATCCTCTTCATCTTTTTCCGTCCAGTAATTACAAGGGATGCACCGACACTGGTATCGGGTATGGTTCCGATACCAGGCATAAGTACTCTACTCATACTCATAAAATTGCCACCGATACCACGACACCGATACCACCCGCGGCGCTACTACTGGGCCTGGGTTGACCTTATGGCGTGATCTCTGTGCCACCAGGTCCGCGGGCACAGAGCCACCTGAATGAGCAACAACCTCAAGCGTGTGCGCACGAATAGCAGGTAAGTGCGCCCGCTCAATGGTGCCCGGACACACGCTCAACTCCGACAAACCGTCCGCTCGCTCAGCTAAATCAGCTCGCCCTCCGCGCCCGCAATGCTACATTATATGCAAATGAGCCGCATTCGCAACTAATCAAAGACTGGCCTTTTTCATCGAATTAAATAATTTCCATCCAAATACGCAAAGTTGATTCATACTCTCAGACTCACTAAAATTTCAGCAGAGCTGTGAGCGCTGACACAGAGCCAAGCACGAGCAGAGCAAGCAGTTCGTCAGAGTTGAGCGCGCACCCGAGGAACTCATGAGGGAGATTCACACACACACGCCCACAACCAGTGCTCCCCCAGACCGCTCCGTACCCGCAAACCTGGCGGCACAAAAACCACGCCACACTGAGTCGCTGTCCTCAGGACCGCAAAAAAGCATTTCAATTTGGCAAACATTTTCAAAAATCCTGTTAAGGGGAAGGGGTACTTTATGTTTTCAGTGAGCAATGGTGGAAAAGGGATCACAGAAAACCTGAAAAAAATTACTTAATCATCACTGTTTCCAGCAATAATCAAGTCCCAAATGCTCAATTGGCACTGGCACTACCTGGAAGTTCTGAAAGCAGCAAAGGGAGCATTTAGAGGAATGTCAAACAGCTGGTGTTCTGTAGGGGAGGACAAGATACAGTGCATCTTCTGCATAACCACGGCCCAAAACACTTTCAGCGTAATCATCAAGGGAGGAGACCTTTAGAAAGTAGAGACAGATGCCAGAGGAGGGCATCTGTAGGCCATTCACCCAGTAGCACAGTTTGTCCTTCAGCAGAGACTAAGGTGAAGCAGCAAATTACGAAACAGCTGCAGCACAGAAAAGCTGGCGCTAGAGCATTTTAAATCCCATAATCTACAAAATAAAAAAAATCTATTAGCACTCTGATCATAACCACCCTTTCCCATCATGACAAACAACATCATCCCAAATTAGTTCAACTCTACTTCCTGTTTTTTGGTATCACATTGTTGTACGCTTTTCTGCTAAAACTTCAAATGCAGCACATTTATCTGCAACATTCGGTAGTGACAACATTTTATATCTTATTCAAGTAGAGTTTTTCAAACAGCTAAGATTTGCAAAGGAACAATGTATGAGGGAAATGTTAGACAACAGACATTGAATACAGAAAAGTAAACTGGTCCAGTGATCATAGCCTCATTTTCTCTGTTAAACGTAAGAGATGGTGATGTGAAGCTACCATTGGTAGCCTTACATAAAAAATGCCCTGCATTAATAAATAACCCATCAAACAGGCAATTTATAATGATAGTATAATCATGATCTCAAATATAAGTTTAAAAGGCACTGATTTGCCCACTAGAATAAAGAACTAAAGATTCCTGGTCTGACATCAGCTTGGAGACCTTACAGACCAATACCCCACCAGGGGTTTCAAAATCACTGCTCCAAGTCAAATCTAACTGTAAGTTGCCACAAATTGTAAATCATCCCTTTGGTGCAAAACTAAAATACTGGCAGCATGTTGTAAATATTAAAGTTGATTATTCTTTTTTTCTGTCACCAAAAATAGCAAAAGGTTCATCTAAGCAAGTGAAACTTTTTTTCCAACCATAATCAGTACATGATTTAGTATTACAGAGTACTACTAAAAAGTTTCCCATCTATCTTTAAATGTTTTTCAAGGATGCAGTCTATAGCTAGTTTATTTAAGGTAGCATGTAGTGCATTGTTCATTTGGTACAGAGTACAAGTACCTCAGCATATGTTTTATGACAAAAAGGACAGAGCAAATCTTAAAAACAAAACATAATGCTATCCTCTGCATAGAAGTTGGAGAAACAGACCCCAGCTCAGGTACAACCCAGTTTTTCTGTGTTGGTTAATGCTATGGAAACTTTCTCCAGAGTACAACCTCTTCAGCATCGTTTAAGTTCCCTAGAGTCCTGATTACTTGACTGAGTGTGTGTTAGAGCAGAGACACATCTAAAACCTGCAGGACACCAGACCTCGAGGACTGGAATTGCTTCCCTTTGCTCTAGACTCTAGAGTGTATCCGAAACAGGGCTAGGGGCTTAAGGGGTGCTTGAATATTATACTGTTTAAAAAATAAAAATAAAAAACACTCAAATAACACATCCTAGATCTGAATGAATGACATTTTCTCATTGAATACTTTGTTCTTTACAAAGTTGAATGTGCTGACAGGAAAATCACACGAAAATCATCAATGGAAATCAAATGTATTGACCCATGGAGGCCTGGATTTGGAATCACACACAAAATTAAGTGGAAAAACACACTACAGACTGATTCAACTTTGATGTAATGTCCTTAAAACAAGTCAATATGAGTCTCATCTTGGTACGTAATGGCAGTCAGACTACCTCGGGCGAGCACGTGGAGGGCTGTTCGGCCCTCCAAAGATATGCCACCCCACACCATTACCGACCCATTGCCAAACCAGTGATGCCGAAGGATGTTGCAGGCTGCAGATCACTCTCCAGGGTCTCTCCAGACTGTCCCATTTGCTCAGCTTTCTGTGAAGAGCACAGGGAGAGCTGCTCCCATCCTTTGAAATGAAGAGGAGGTACTGCGAATGTTGTACATGCTCAGCTAATTGTAAAAGTGTTTGCACAGTTAGCGCCATGACCTGTGATGCTAAAGACCCGATTTCATCCCAAAAAAGCAATTCAATCAATATCCTGGCACGTTTGTAATGTAATGCAAACGTGCAGATATGAACAGCGCCCCCTACCGAAAAAGCTGCTGCATCCGCCGTTCAGAATTCTTTTCCGTTTTCGAGTCATGGGCAGGACTTTGCGGGCAGACTTCGAAAACTAAAAAGCAATGTCAACTTTATTTTTCTTTTGTATTATGGGACAAATCTGCAGTCGTGAAGAACAAAATGGGCACATTTTGAAAAATATTTATTTTATTTTATGTATTTTTATTTTTATTAAGGGAAGGAAAGAAGGAAATTAAAATGTAATTAGAATTATTGATTAATAATTTTATTTATGATTCAAATAATGCTGCCACATAAAAAAGCATTTCTGGAAATGCTTTTTCATTTTAAATATTGTAACGATTTGCTTCCATAAAAGCATGTATAGTTGGGCTCATTAATATAACACTTTTTTACCCTTTAATGTTTGTTGGTTTATTGGTTTAAATAAATAATTCTGCTGCAGTCATTCAATTCATCATTTTGAGTGTATAATAAACTAAAATACAATCCCCTTAAAGACAGAGAGCTAACACTTGATAGATTTATGATTTCCAATTTTAGATATTTGATGGTCATTTAATTATTTTTGTTTGGTACAGATCAATAGGTCTTTTACGGGATTAGACCATTGGGTCCAGTCTTGCATCCCTAAACTCATCTGTGATGCTCGGTTACTGATGGAGCAGTAGTTCATTCCCTGTTATTCTTTAAAGCACCTTCTGGTAATCAGTGCACACACCACACAAAACTGGCAGTTGTGATCTCAGTTTAGGTTCAAGAGCTGCCTAATACATCCCACTTCTTGAAACACAGGACTATAATGAGAAAATCAATAAAATTTGCCTCATCTGCCAAGGTTTTTAATGTTGTGGGTGATTGTTGTGATGTTGCTCTGTACTGGAAACATTAATCTGTGCTAGAAAATGCATTAATCTACGGCGATAGAGTCCATTACAGCTGAACCTTTCTCCTGCAGATAAATTGTGTTGTGATAAAAGTGTCCCATCCCCTGAATTAAATCTGTTTATGCGTTGCTTATAACTCTAACTAACACAAACTAACATTTTTCCTGTGATCTCCCCCCACATCCCCCCCCCACCCTCCGATTGCCCTCGCTTGCCGATAAATTGCTTGTGATGAAAATATTTTGTCACCCAGCGTCGCTATGACACATCCGTGTAATGCTGCAATCAGTGATTACATCTAATCGCTTTCATGTAAATTTGTTTGTACACTTTGATGCTGGAGCTTACCAATACACAGTTCACCGCAACACCAAGTAATCTGAAATAAAGTCTGCCTCCTCAGAGGATGTTGGTTTTCATCTGGTGTCTTCAGACTTACATTTAACAGCTCTGCTTTTTCATCTGATCTTTGTTTAAATTATTTAAGAGTTTCAGTACTACCTAGAAACAAACAAACAAAAAAAGAAGTGCTTAACTTATTCAACAAATACAGGATTAAAGCCGTGGAGCATGACATTTGTTTTGTTTAACTGACATTCAATTCTTCAGCATTGTGGTTTCTCTTTCCTTTCTCTTCCCTGATAATTGATTAGCAAGCAGTTTAGGAGGAATTCAAATCGGCATTAACATTGTATCATTTTCTGCCTTCAGTGACATTCAGGTAATGTGTTAAAAAGGAAACATTTATGCATACTGACACTTGCTTTCTTTAAAGAATGAGCAAATCAATCAATACCTTTCATTGTTATTGCTAATACGAAATCAAATTGATATATCATTCCTTATTCTTAAGGGAACATTATGTAGGTAACTTCTCTAGATGTGGGTGAAAACATTTTGAATATTAGTGGTTTTAGTGTTTCCTGTGTCTATGCAACACAGCAACAAGTTAAAATGTTCTTGTAGTGACCTAAACCTTTTCTACGCCCTCAAAACTCAACATATAGAAGCAAAGATATATATATAAGTAGCCATGCACATCTTGGAACAATGCATCAAGCTAGTCTAGTAAAAATGGAAAATGCATGAATTCAGAGGTGGGTCCACTCTTTTGCGGGTCGCTGGCACAAGAGCCAGCCAGAGGTGATAACAAGCAATGAAGGAGGAGAATGACACGAGCGTCTGTTACGAAACACATTCAGAACTGGGAAGACCTTGGTGTGATTTCTGGCTGAGGAGGTGGAAACAGCGTCATAATGATCAAGATTTGAATGGGTAGGAAAGTCTTTTGGGTTTGATAGTGTGATATGGAACAGTGAGATTTACGAGGTCAAATCAGGAAAACACCCTCTTACCATACCGACGCTTTGTTAGTTACCTTTTACATTTTTTACAGGTTGGAGCAACTATTTTGTGTGAATTCACTGAACAATAGAACATTATGTTATCTGTCCTGTTGATTAAGTAAAGAAATAATTCTGATAATTATTATTTTGAAACAGGAGCAACTCTTACAAGGTCATATTAGATTATGACCCTTGATCACAAGTCAATAAATTAACAAACTTATAATTGCAGATACTATTTGTTAAAGTAAAGCTGGTAATAGAATGCGTATGGTATTCGCATTGATTGATAAGCCATTTTCTTAATACACTGTTTGGTGCACCACTATGTTAAAAGTAAGGATCAAGAAAGTGAGACGAATTAATTAACAGTCTTATCTAAATTAAAGTGTAAAAAAGGAAACGTGTATTTTATGAAGGTGGTTTAACTTTGTAAAAGCGATATGTTTTATTATTTTTACAGTTGCAAGGCTAAATGCTTGCTGAGACTAGATGATACTGCGAAGCTTTAAATGAACCTGGGTTCTCAAAGATTGTGTGCATTTTAGAACTGCAATCTATTAACCTATTTTCAAAACATTTCCAGCCTTAACACATTTTCTAAACGAGGGTCTTACTGTTTTACCTTGTTCTCACTTTTACATTTTGTTACAGTAATTGACTGATTGTATTTCCTGTTGCGTTTTTTTTTGTTTGATTCTTGAATTTTTGGCTGTTGGTTATTTTCTTTCTGATTTATTAGTGTGTTGTTAATATTTTAACAGTTTTATAGATTTAATACGTGTCACTCCTTGGGGTAGTAAGTTCCTAATTTCACAGTGCTTTTATCGTACAGTTTACTGTGACTTGTATACCTTACTTTTACCTTACTTTTACCTTATTAAGGACTCAAACCACCCGATGACCATGTCCATTGCGAGCACCTATAATTATTACTAGTCAAGGTTATTGCACTGAAGCATCACAGAAGACCTGACTGTATGCAGGTTTTCCTTAATAACACAAACACAATAGGTAATTGCACTGATTAGTTGCTCCCCTGAGGTTAATCACCACTATTACAACACTACCAAGTAGGTAGAAAGCTTTTAATTAGATATTTTTCTTTTTTTAACTTAATTATCAACTTGCCTGTTTCATTAGCAGTTAAAACACAGCTGAAAAAAAAACTTGTGACAAAAGACGTCCCGAGTCTGATGCCAAGGGCCCAAAAGGAGTCGTGTAATGTCTCTGCACAGATGAAGATCAGATCATAGAACACAGAAATAATCTGTCCACTTGTTGAAAATAAGTCTTTTTTTATGCAGAAAACTAACGTGGGTATTGTGACACAGCACAATTATTTAGAAAACAATTATGAATTAATAACTTTCAGTACTTCAATAAAATAAGTCCAACCAATTTATTAAATAAAGTAACACAACGTGCTACAATCCAAGTGTTTGTTTTAGCTCATTTTCATTATAATAGCGGTAATATTTAAATTTACTCTATTAAAAAAAAATCTACTGTGACACATAAGAACAATGGAATAATAGATTATTTAATCTAAAACGGACACATTTCTTTGTACTAAAAAAATAAATGTGCTTAAGACTGGATCAGTGAGCTTAGATGTACTCACTGCATCCACTTACTGGATCTACTTTCCGCATCTACGCAATGTGGCCTGAAGCAATCAGCATGTGTCTTTGCTGAGGTGTAAAGGAAGCCTGTTGCTGCCTAAAGCTTTTCTGCATTCTTAGGTCTAAGGTCTTTCATGTTACACTTAAAAAAAGAGGTTGAGCAAGGTTGCTGACCAAGCAAGTGCACAGTTATCATGGTCTTTAAACAAGGTAATCAATCTGGTAGTGTGAGCTGTTCTCAGGTCTTGCTGGAAAATGCATTTCACATCTTCATTGCCACCAGATGACAACATGAAATGCCCAAAAATCTCCTATAGACAGCAGCTCGGATGTTAGCCTTATAAACCCCTATGTACAGTTGAGAAGCTTTATAATACAGGGAATTAAACCGTTTTATTAAAAAAAAACCTTGATGTGACAGCATGTAGATAATCTTGTTTTTTCACCATTTTCTACCACTTTTTTGTTTCCCCAGAAGCAAATCATTTTAGAAGCGCAGCTACAACCATCTTTAATAGTAAATTATCATTTGAGGCTAACCTTTACTATGTAGGTTGTGTGTCTGCATGGCTGTGGGCAAAAAATTACGAAACGTAACTCCCATCAGTCCTATGTCTTTGTTTATTGCAATATGGAGTATTCAATATTATTTCTGTCACTCGTAGAAATACAGAAATGTTTTACAGATCTGAAGTTGTGGCACAGTATATATCTGTGATCGAGGAAACTAATTGGACAATCAGACAGTCAGTGAGCCAGTTAGACAGGCAAACTAGTCCATCACATACCCAAACGACCATCAACCCAAACAAAATCATGCTCTTGACCGTGTCACATTCTGCCCTGTTGGCTGTGGGTTGTGAGATCTGCTACTTCTCTGCAGCACCTCCTATCAGCTCCAACCTTCCACACCTGCTCACCCTCAGCTGCTCGTCAGCCAGGCAGCATTTAAGCAGCAGTGTTTCCCTCATTCAGTGCCAGATTGTCGTTGCAGCATGCACTTCATTCCAGCATTGATTAGTGGTTTAAATTCTCGGTTTCGACTCCAGCTTGCCTCTGACCACGTCTTCACGTCTCTGCCCCGACCTTCTGCCAGTCCACGACAAGCCTTTTGTCTGTCCCCTTCGGATTTTGTTTGTTTGGCTGAAGCACTCTCAAGCCTGCCCGCTTCCTGTTGGTGTTTGGAGCTTCCAAGGCCTGTCATCTGCTGTCAGGTGAATTACCAGCTTGTTGCCAACGCTGTGAGGACTCGCAAGTCTCCTCGTTCCTTGTTGATGCCTGGAGTTAACCAAAGACTGTTTCCTGCTGCCAGTTAAACTAACTGCTTGTTGGTACGCCTAAAGAAATAAAGTACTTAAAACTCTACCTGACGTTGTACTGCACTCAGGTCCTAAACCAGTTCATTGACAGTACAATCTGGCCAATAATGGACTCAGCAGACAACCCCTCACCCCTGGAGCGTCTGATCAAATTAGAAGGCGTCCTGCAGCAACATGAAGCTTTGATGTCTGCTGCTGTCTCGGAGGCTAGGCAGACAGCCCAAGCTAATGAACGATCTCTCTCTGAACTAACAAAACAAATGCAGCAAATAATGACTTTCATCACTTCTTCTGCTGCTACCCTGCCCTCGTCAGTGGTTTCTGCTCCAGCTCCAGCCTCATCTCAAGCTCCAGTTCCGACTGCTCTTCTGCCCAGTGACCTTCCTGAGCCCCGGGTGGGAACTCCAGAGCGATATGATGGCAACCCAGAGTCCTGTGGTCCTTTCCTGACAAACTGTTCGTTGCTGTTCTCCATTCAGCCCCGTACTTTTGCTTCAGAGCAAGCAAAAGTTGCCTTCATCATTAACCACCTCACTGGCAGGGCTCGTCTATGGGGAACGGCAGAATGGGATAGACAAACCAATGCCTGCTCCTCTTTCCAGAGTTTTTCTGAAGAGCTACGCAAAGTTTTTGGTGTTGGGTTCTCCAGCTCTGAGGTTGTTCGAGGCCTCATGGGGCTCCAGCAGGGGGAACGCACCGTGGCGGACCTCTCAATAGATTTTCGTACGAGAGCCAGCCAGAGCAGCTGGAACCCGGCCGCCCCTGGTGGATGCATTCCTCCCTGGCCCAGCAGATTACATCAAGGATGAACTGGTTTCCCATGAGGTTCCTCGGACACTGGATGAAGTTATCGCGCTAGCAATCCGGATTGATCATCGTGTTCAGGCTCGCCAATGAGAGAAACGTCAGGGATCCTCTCGTCGCCACCGAACCATCCAAGCCAGAGGGGAGGCTAGCGCCTCTGCATATTCGTCAAGACAGCTGTTGGAAGAACCAGAACCTATGCAGTTGGGCCGTGCTTCTCTTACACCAGAGGAACGAGAACGACGATGGAGATCTAACCTATGCATGTACTGTGGCCAGGCTGGTCACTTCAAGTTCAACTGTCCAGTAAAAGCAAAGGCTCACCAGTAGTTGAGGAGATACTGGTGAGCCCGACTGTTGTGCCCTCTCCTCAGCCTCAGAGACCTCAGCTTCAAGCCCGGTTACTCCTGCCTGGTGGATCCCGGTCCCTGCTTACACTCATAGACTCTGGTGCTGATGCTTGTATCATGGACGAGGATTTGGTTCAGTAGTTGGGGCTCGAGAAGGTTCCTTTGCCTCGTCCAATTCCTGCTTGGGCTCTCGATGGACATGTTCTGGGGACTGTCACTCATCTGACCGTTCAGTTCTCCATGCTACTGTCTGGCAACCATCATGAGGAAATCCAGTTCCACATCCTGAAGACTCCACGTCAACGTCTCATTCTGGGTTATCCATGGCTTCGTCAGCACAATCCCAACATAAACTGGGAGACAGGGGCTGTCCGTGAGTGGGGCCCTTCCTGTCATCTTTGTTGTTTGAAGCAAGCTGCCTCTCCTCTCCACTCACAGTCCTCCAGTTCTCCACCTGACCTCTCTGGGGTTCCCTCTGAATACCAGGACCTTGCTTCAGTCTTCAGTAAAGCTAAAGCCACATCTCTGCCTCTTCATCGGCCTTATGATTGTGCTATTGACCTCCTGTCTGGCAAATTTCCACCCAAGGGTCGCCTTTACTCACTGTCTGCTCCTGAAAGAAAGGCCATGGACGTTTACATCAAGGACTCTCTGGCAGCAGGGATCATCCGGCCCTCTTCCTCTCCTGCTGGGGCAGGCTTTTTCTTTGTTGAGAAGAAGGATAAGACTCTGAGACCTTGCATTGACTACCGAGGGCTGAATGAAATAACTATTAAGAACCGTTACCCCTTGCCTCTCCTCTCTTCTGCCTTTGAACTGCTTCAGGGGGCCACGGTCTTCACTAAGCTAGACTTTCGCAATGCTTACAATCTGGTCCGGATTAGAGAAGGAGACGAATGGAAAAACGGCCTTTAACACCCCTTCTGGACACTATGAGTACCTGGTGATGCCTTTCGTCCTAACCAATGCCACTGCTGTTTTCCAAGCCCTGGTAAATGACGTTCTCCGAGACATGCTCAACCAGTTTGTCTACCTCGATGACATTCTCACCTTCTCCAAAACCCTACGTGAGCATGTCCATCATGTCAGGGCTGTGCTATAGTGCATTCTGGAGAACTCCCTGTTTGTGAAGGTGGAGAAGTGTGACTTCCATGTCCAGTCTGTTTCCTTCCTGGGCTACATTGTGGCCAAGAACTGTCTCCAGATGGATCCAGCAAAAGTCTCAGCTGTCACCTCCTGGCTTGTTCCAGACTCGCGCAAACAGCTTCAACGTTTTCTGGGGTTTGCCAACTTTTACCGTTGTTTTATTCGAAACTACAGTTCTGTGGCCGCTCCTCTCACTGCCCTAACCAGTTCCAAAGTGTCATTCCAATGGACTCCTGCTGCTGATGAACAACATTAAAGCAGACGCCTTGTCCCGGCAGTTCCAAGCTGAGGAGGAATCTACCGACAATCCTGTATCCATCCTTCCTCCTTCTTGTGTTGTCGCCACTCTAACTTGGGACATCGAGGAGAGAGTGAGATCTGCCACTGAGGGGCAGCCGGGACCCAGTGCCTGTCCTCCCAACTGCCTCTATGTTCCTGAAGTGTTGAGGTCTGACATTCTGCAGTGGGCACACTCCTCCAAGCTTACCTGTCATCCAGGTTCCCAACGGACACTAGATGTTCTGCTCCAACGCTTCTGGTGGCCCACCTTGGTGGCAGATACCCGCAGTTTTGTCAAGACATATCACACCTGTAATCAGCAGAAAACCTCGCATCAGGCCCCTGCGGGTCTCCTTCAACCACTCCCGATACCACATCGACCTTGGTCCCACATCTCCCTAGACTTTGTGACGGGTCTTCCTCCTTCTGATGGCAACACAGTCATCCTCACTGTGGTTGACCGGTTTAGCAAGATGGCCCACTTCGTGCCCATTCCCAAGCTACCTCTTAGCATGGTGTTAATTTCCACTGTTATGCTGATGATACACAACTGTATTTATCTATAAATCCCGATGAATCCAGTCAGTTTGGTAGATTACAGGCATGTCTAGATGACATAAAAATGTGGATAACATTAAACCTTCTGCTCTTGAACTCTGAAAAGACAGAAGTTGTTATCTTTGGACCAGAACCCCTAAAAAAGAAATTGCTTAGTCAGCCACTTGACCTGGATAGAATCAGGTTGGCATCTGGTGACAATGTAAAGAACCTTGGTGTTATTTTTGATCAGGAAATGTCTTTCGAGTCTCATATAAAACAGGTCTGTAAGATTTCCTTCTT
>JAVLVB010000374.1:176869-220668 GCA_032876305.1 Orestias chungarensis
TTTCTGCCTGCTGATTCCAGAGGAGTGAATGCTGCAAGTCAATGACTCGATGCAATCTGCTGGGGTTCCTTAGATTGGAAACTTTTTCAAATTGATTTGTTAGAATGTATCTTTGATTTTAATTGATTTTCTGTGAAGTGCCTTGAGACGACACCTGTTGTAAATTGGCGCTATATAAATAAACTGATTCTTGAGTCTTGACCTTCTGCTAAGGAGACTGCCAAGCTGGTCCTTCACCATGTCTTTCGCCTTCATGGTCTCCCAGTCGATGTGGTGTCCGACCGTGGTCCCCAGTTCTCTTGTGTTTTTTGGAAAGAATTCTGCAATCAGATGGGGGCCACTCCCAGTCTTTCCTCTGGTTTCCACCCTCAGTCCAATGGGCAGACAGAGCGCATGAATCAAGAGATTAAGACCGCTCTGCGTTGTCTGGTTTCACAGAATCCATCCTCCTGGTCTCAACAACTCATGTGGGTTGAGTATGCTCATAACTCCCTTGTCAGCTCTGCCACAGGTCTCTCTCCCTTCCACTGTGTCTATGGCTACCGACCTCCCCTATCCCTGCACAAGAGAGAGAAGTCACCTGCCCTTCTGTCCAAGCCTTTGTTCGCCGCTGCCGTCGGACCTGGGACCGAGCGCGCTCAACCCTCCAGCGCTCGGTGGGTCGCTACACTGCCTCTGCCAACCAGCACCGTTCTACAGCCCCTGCCTACCAAGTAGGCCGCCCCTGCCTACCAAGTAGGCCAGAAGGTGTGGCTCTCTGCTAGGGACCTTCGTCTCCGGGTGGAGTCTAAGAAGTTGGCTCCCAGATTCGTCGGTCCCTTTCCTATTCAGAGGATTATCAGTCCTACTGCAGTGAGGCTGCAACTTCCCCGCACTATGCGTGTCCATCCGACATTCCATGTCTCCAGGATCAAGCCAGTCCATGAACACCCTCTGTCTCCGTTGGTTCGGCCTCTTCCCCCTCCTCGTCTTATTGATGGGGCGCCTGCATTCACTGTTCGACGCCTGGTTCGGTCCCGTCGTTGGGGGCGGGGTCTCCAGTACTTGGCTGATTGGGAAGGCTATGGTCCAGAGGATAGATCTTGGGTTCCTTCTCGCCATATCCTTGATGCGAACCTTGTTGCAGACTTTCATCGCCTTCACCCTTCGCAGCCTTCTGCTGTATCAGACCCCTCGGAACCTACTGCACCGCCTATGGAGGGCATGGAATGGTCTGACTCTGAGGAGTTTTAGGCCCGCCTGCTGCCATTGTTCCCCCACCGCCCGCCCTGGCTTGGTGGGTCCTTTTTAGACGTCGGGTGCCGTCCCTTGAGGGGGGGGGGGTTCTGTCACATTCTGCCCTGTAGGCTGTGGACTGTGAGATCTGCTACTTCTCTGCAGCACCTCCTATCAGCTCCAACCTTCCACACCTGCTCACCCTCAGCTGCAGCTCATCACTGCTTGTCAGCCAGGCAGTATTTAAGCAGCAGTGTTTCCCTCATTCAGTGCCAGATTGTCGTTGCAGCATGCACTTCATTCCAGCATTGATTATTGGTTTAAATTCTCGGTTTCGACTCCAGCTTGCCTCTGACCACGTCTTCACGTCTCTGCCCCGACCTTCTGCCAGTCCACGACAAGCCTTCTGTCTGTCCCCTTCGGATTTTGTTTGTTTGGCTGAAGCACTCTCAAGCCTGCCCGCTTACTGTTGGTGTTTGGAGCTTCCAAGGCCTGTCATCTGCTGTCAGGTGAATTACCAGCATGTTGCCAACGCTGTGAGGACTCGCCAGTCTCCTCGTTCCCTGTTGATGCCTGGAGTTAACCAAAGACTGTTTCCTGCTGCCAGTTAAACTAACTGCTTGTTGCTATGCCTAAAGAAATAAAGTACTTAAAACTCTACCTGACGTTGTACTGCACTTGGGTCCTAAACCAGGTCCTTGACAGACCGCTGCTGTGCCTCAGCAGCCATCCTTTCCCTGTACACACCCTGTACACAAATATTTCATTTAAGACTTCTTTCTTTTTTTTGTAATTCTATTTTTCTCTTATGAAAATCAGGCCACTAACTTGTAGGCATGAAGGGAAATAGTCTCAGTTCATTGTGAAGCCCGATAAAACACCAAGCGCTCACTTAGATTTGAGGCTTAAACCAGGCAGCCAGTGAGCCGGTAAACTCGTCAGATTGTTGAGTTTGTGCTCAGGGAGCATGACAGTGTTTCAACACACCAATTACTGTGATACATTAGTAAAGCTGTTTGGTAGCTTGGCACTCAGCCACACTATAAGTACCACTATCGATTTACAGAGAGACACGTTAAGCACATGATGAGAGGGAACAGCAGTGCAAGAGGGACAAAGATCTAGAAAGAATGAAAAAATATATAGAACACATTGAGCCGCTGTGTAGGCGTCATGATGCATACAGACAGAATTAAAAAAAACACGCACTTGTTTGTTGTGTCTATGTTTGTGTCTTTGTGGATATTTAGCAAAAAAAGGGATTAAAAAAAGCTTTGAAAAAAGGCCGAGATGAAAAGTGTCACATCTCCTTCACACCTGCTCATTGTTTCTCTCACGGTTTTCTCATCTAATCAATATATATTATTAGACTTTGACAGGAAAAAAAATAGAGAATACAGAACACAGGGCATAACTGATTTTGAAATAAAAACATAAGTAAGGCTTAGTGATAAACAGGGAAAACTGATATAGATGAGGACTTTCTAGAGCACAGTAACAGTATGTTAATAGGAATAGAAAGTCAAAAGAATTTACGGTACCCTCCAAAAGTGTGGATCTAACAAACTTCAGCGCAGTCCAAGATCAACTCCGGTATTCACTGAAAAATGACCTAGTGAGAGTAATCAGTCAATTCCTATTATAAACCATCTTAAAATAACTGGTATTTATGCAGGGTTAGAAACTCCATTATGTTTTATATGTGTTTTGTTGTATACAGTTTTTTCTTGAGCCGGCATCTATTCTGAAAGACCCCTTACTGGATATACTTTTCTAATGATAAAGGCCTTTTTCTTTACTATTTGGCAGTCGTAACGCTAGGTACATTTTAAATTATACCAAAGAACACAAAAATATTTTTGTTGGACGTTCATTATAACTCTTAAAGGGTAATTGTGAATAATTGTTTTCAGCATGTCAAAGATGTTTAAAATAATCAAACATCAAAAATTGGTCATGAGATTTAGATGATCGAAACTAGGAATTCCTGAATTAAAGGGTTTATTTTTAACATAAGATAAGACATTCCATCCATCCATCCATCCATCCATCCATCCATCCATCCATCCATCCATCCATGCCTATCATCATTGTCAAGTAAAAAAATGCAATATATGTAATTTTCAGAGCAAGTTTAACTAGTACAAAAGCTAATATGCCCAGCAGGAAACTATAATAGGAACTTTAGGTTTTGTACATTTGTTTTTCGTTTAGAAATCAACGTAAAAGGTTAATGTTAGATCTGTATATGCACATGTATTTAAACTTTAGACTGAGAAAGCCGATTTTTCAACCTTAAACAAAGACATGCTAAGAGAGTTCCCAAAGTTGGTTTAAGGTAAGCAAGCCTTTAAACTGTACTCATAGAAGCAAATGGCTGCAAACACATTATCTCTGTAGATTTCAAGGCTTTTGCCAACCAGATGCACTTCAGATGATTCAAGAGAACACTCATTAAGACAAATACTCACAGCCAGGAGTATCTGCAGTGAGGAATGAGCCACTTCTATGAACTCAAAGTCCATCAGACAGCCAGATATAGATATATATCGGTGGTCCTCGGGTGCCCATGACGGAGGAGGGGTGATTGGTGTCACCGTGCACCCGGGGCCATTCTCCATCCACCAGGAGCGATGCATGGACAGGTTGAACGTCAGGACAAGGTCGGACTCCTGGGGAGACAGACAGATAGTCAGGCCGGCAGACGGTCAGAGACAGAAGAAAGGAAGGTGAGTTGAATTACATCCTGAGATGAGGCTGAAAGTTGGAGCAAGTTTTAACCATGGTCTAGGGTCCACCACCGATTCTGCTAAACCATTAAGACCAATAAGAAATTATCATAATAATTAATTAAATAATGTTTGAAAGACTTTTTTTGGAATCAAAAATAAACAAAGTATTTTTAAAGGTGTGTAGTATAGATTAACATAGTTGTGGCCTTCCCCAACCTGTTGCTGCCCTGACAGTTATCTGGGTAAAACTACTGCAAACCCAGGACCTTCTTGCATACATGGCACATGACTATCAGCATGGCCTTACAACCACAATATGACTTTGATTAGGCTCAAAGTTAATATCTCAGACAAAAAGTAAACAATGATGATTTTTCTTCCAGAAAATTAATCATACAATTAATAAATTATAAAAACAAATGATGATTTAACATATCTTGTTAGCTTTTAGATGTGAACGTACAGAACTGTCTGATAATGGCTCCCATTCATTCTCAGCTGTAAACGTTTAAAGACACCCAATCAGTCAGTTATGAGTGCTACAGAAAGCATAATAACAACAAAGTTGGCAAAAATAAAAAACAGGATCATTTTAGAGACAAACATGCCGATGGTGGACTCAGACATCTAACAAGTTTAATTGGCTACTGGCTGAATGAAAGGCCTCTCTGTTCTTAAATTGACTATGAAAAGAAAAAGAATGACATAAAATATCAGAAAAAAATTATATTATTAAAGCCATAATTTCTTGTGTTTTGCCATCAAAATGAAATAGCTTTTTTTCCTAGAAATTGTGCCATTTTTGATAAAACTGTAGCCTGCAGACGCTCTCCCCTAAACGTGGGGATGTTGTAATTTTTACTGTCTCGCTCATATAATGAAATGACTTAATCTAATTTCAAACCTTTGAAAGTGAATTCACGCAGAGATCTGGTTCCTGATCACTTGAAGAGCACATTATTTCACTCTTAAGAGTTGTCTCAGCCTTAACCTCGAACAGAACACACTTGACCCCTTCACCTTTCTCCAACAGCCTGCCTCTTTTCACCCCTGTTCTCTTTCTATTAATTTCCATTGAAGTCTTTCCTTCCCTCTATTGTCTCTTTCTCCATCGGCCTCTCTCTATTTCTGTATAATGAGTAAATGCCTCATTAGCACAGAGCTCTGATTAATGATATCTCCTCTTGTTGTGCTCCTCTTTCTAATGAATAAAGTCTAAGCACATTTCTTTTCAGCTCCTTTTTTGCCATCACTCTTCCTCTTTCTGTCATTTGTTTCTTCCTTTTTCTTTTTATATTCCTTTACTTCTCACATTTACTGTCCCTCATTCATTCTCTGTGCTCAGCCTCTTTTAGGTTTTGTTAAAAGGGGCCAGGGAAGGGGTAATAATTATTTCACTAAGGTATTATCCATCAGTGCTTAGCTAATGAGGCTATTTAAAAACCGCGCGCACACACACACACACACACACACACACACACACACACACACACACACACACACACACAAACAGACGCAGTAAAACTCACACAAACAAATGTATTCCTCAGGTAAAAGCTGAATTCAGTAAAATGTCATTAAGATCAGGGAGGATTCAGTGCTGCCAATTCTCCTGTACACTAATTATTTGTTTGGGTTATGAAAATGTGAATAGAAAAGAGAAATGTGCCACAACATGGTCAAACTGCTCAGCGGTTAGTTGTGCTAAACCACCTGTGGCTCACGGGGAAAACAAGACCTGATGTGACAGTTTATACACAAAAGGTGCATCCAGTTGTGATTTATACAGAAGTTAAATGTCTTCTTGTATTAAACTGTAACGAAACCATGAAAGAGGACAGCCTGTTAAGTCATGAACGAGCTACTGCCTTGTGTGTGGTTCTCCTCTGCTCGAAGACAGAGCAGACAGTGGACCACAGGCTTTACAGATGAACTGTGGAAGAAATGTTCCCTTTTACTACGAAGAAAAGTGCACCACATGCAAAGCTGCAACACACATCTAGGTGACTAGCTAAACCCTGAGTGAGTTTGTAGCTCACATGAACACAGAAAAACATAAAAAGGGTATGCAAGGTGGGAGTTGATCTACAAAGTTGACTGATTTCTCAATGCTGTTTATGCATGAGAAGGTGCACTGGCATTTATGGCTGGGAAACATCACAAAGCAAAATACATACATTGCAAAACCATATTGCTAGAAAAAAAAAAATGTTTCTAGACCTGGACACAGCTAATCCATTGCAACTAATCTTACAAAAATTCTGTACAATGGCTTTTTTAAAGAGCTAACAAAATATCTTAACCATAATTTAATACTGTGGAACAACAAGGATAACATGCAAACAAAATTACCTGAGGTTAGAAACGCACAAAATGAGACAGCACGAGTTATTAGAAAAAAATAAAATAAAATCTACTTTTCCCATTTGAAGAGGTTACTGCAGAATAAACCTCTGATTGGTGTGGGTTGCCCAACACACCTATTAATTAACTGTGTTCATCATGTGGTTGTGACTTAATACTGACCTTGAGAACATCACATTCAAAATCTACCAGTGCTTCCACACACAATCAGAACCAGAAGCTGTACTGTGACTTTGTTGATGCTGAATAAAAAATGATGCTTTCTCACAGCAAAACACGGTGGCTGTCATTGTTACCAGGGTTTCCGAATGTGATACAAGTGTTTCCAAGCTTTAAATGCACGCTTTAACTCTTAGCAAAAATCACCCATAGCAATCAAGCGGTATTCTGAAAGTGAGTTTGGCGAGATGCACTGTATACTATGATCTGAACTTTGGTCTCATTTGTCCAAAGGATGTGGCCCAAAAAGTCTGGTGGTAATTTTATATGCAACTTTGAAAATATGCTGCAATAATTTCCCTTTACATTGAAAAAACAAGACAAAAAAACAAAACTCTTTAGTTTTCTTATTATTTTTTCATTTACACTGATAAAGAAAAGTATTTTACAGGCCTATTACAATTGCATATCTACAATATGTAACAAATTAATCTTATTCCTTGCAATATCAAGCCTTTTGGATATTCACCAGTAATGGAATAAAAACAAATTAAAAAGCAGCTGTGCACTGGCAGAGATATATTGATCCTATTTGTTTGAATTTATACTGCAAGGCGGATGAAGTCATAGCTCTAAAAAACATTTTCAGATACTAATTTGTTTGATGATTTACGAGCAGTTTGAGATCCAGCGATACAGAAAAAATATTAGCAAACACCATCTCTAACTACTATTAAATAATCTCTCCACCTTCTTTCCCGTCACATACTCCGTAACACACACTATCTATAATTTCCCGTGTGCCAGTAGAGGATCATGTACTCATGCTCTCAGGTCTTTGTCTCTGACTGTGGGCTAGAACCGCTTCAATGAGCCACATCTGTTTTCGCTCTGCCTTCCTCCTCACCTCTCCCTCTCTTTATGCCTCCGGCTTTCTCCCTCCCTGTCTACTGCTTTCTCCCAATTTCCCCTCAATTTCCCACCCCCGTATTTTCCTTTGTCTTCCACTCCCAGGAGGTAAAGGAGGAGAGGTGAGAAAATACCTTTCAGAATAGTCTATCTGATTGTCTGATAGACAACAAGGGGGGACGTGGCGGCATTTTAATCATGCGTCGAACCCCCGAGCGTAGGGTCAACAATTACTGTATAAACAAATTGAAAATAGAGGAAAATCACATTTACGGTGTGCATGCCATCTGGAAACACTGTGCTAAACATGTGGAACCCTAGAATTCTTCCAGATATGGTTTCATGATCTTTATTTATGCAATGCAGTTTTGATTCGCTCCTATTTCCTTTCATCCCCACATGACATGTTTCAAAATAAAACATATATATAAAGATTTTTCATTTAGCAATTTGTTAATTATTTTTAGATGGAATCACAAAGAGCTTGAAAACAAATGAAGGCTGGTCTACTAGCAATAGCCCAATCTACTGATGAATTTGAATGTTATTTAATCCACTGAATGCCTTCTGTTCTTGCACATTGCAAGAGTTGTTTAATAGTAACACTAATAATTTAGCCTTTTTTTTTTGTTTGTTACAGTTTATCGATGTTCAGACGGGCAACTATAAAAGAATTTTATTTTTTTTATTAATTCATAAAATACATTGAAGATAAGAAGTTCCAACACTTTTCCTCTTCAAACATATCATTTATGCATTTAGAGGACGCTTTTATCCAAAGCGACTTATAAAACAGGGTTATACATTGTACAACAACATAAGTTACAAATTCTGAGTTACCTGGGGTATCCTGGAAGAGAATTAAATATTACATACAACTTTCAATTAAAACACAGATTACACAAAACAATATGCTGGCAGGAGTAATAAGTGCTTTCAGAGGTTTCAGGGCAAGGTATACTCTTGGAAGAGCTTTAAGGATTTCTTAAAGGCAGAAAGAGAATCTGATGCTTTTCTTGACTTCTCTACTTGACTCAAAACAAGCAAAAATGTCAACGTATAGGATGCACTTGATGCACATTTTTTTTTGTTTAAGTTTGTCTAACTGCTAAAAATGTATTTAGTATTTTATATTTACTCTAAACCAAATGGTTCAAATAATATTTCCTTTACTTTCTCTTGAGTTAAATTCTCTGGTATCTTTATCGACTGTTCTGTCTCCCTTTCCTTCTCTTTTTTTCCCCATTTCTGCTGTCTCCCTCCATGTGATAGTGTCTGTGTTATTTCACACCAACACAATCTGTCATGGTGCATCTCACTACATTGGTTTTCGATAATTTCCCATGGGTGTTAGATGAGGTCTCAACCCGTAATGCTCGAAGCAATTCTGTTGTATCAGATTGGTTGGAAGGGGGTGAGGCTGTTTGGGAATTGTTTGTGGCTTCTGTCTCTGCAAATTTGCTGGAGGGTACATAAAGATGAGGTCTGCTCCTGGATCTTAACCCTGACCTTAGACATACCAAACCATTACCATTTCTAATAAAAGGCTCCAACGCAGCCATTCCAATGTCGTCAATCTTTTAAATCGTCGAACAATTAAAGCTCTCCAGAGACATCCAATTTTCACCAACGGCAGAGGTTGAGGAAGGAGGCTTCATGCAATCCCTCCAATCACAAATAACCTATTAAAACACAATTTTCTGGTGTTACATTAGACCTTAGTAGGTTATGCAATAAATCTTAATCCTTGGAAAAATCAAATAAATGACTTTACTATGTGTGCTAGCTTGTTGTGTCTGAACATATACAGACTTGTCTCAAATCCACATTTTTTTTGTCATGTGTGAATTATAAATCACCAGATTGCCAGCAGCTTCAAATGGACATCTTATTTACTCCAAGAAGGTGCAACTGATATGTGACAGTTTTTTTAAAGGTTTTTATTTTATTTATGTTTTTACAAAGAACAAAGAAAGCCTTTTTTTCCTCATATATTGGTGGAAACCCGAAAGATTTATACTGGAAAAGAGATCTTTTTTCCCCAAGGACAGAAAGGCTTTGTTAAAAAGTTCACAAAAAACATCATGAATGAAGACTGGCATTTTCAATTTTTTAAATATAAAAGGTGTTATATTTTCTTAACTCACTGTTAGATATGAATGTTGGAGACAATATTTCAAAACAGAATAAAAAAAAAAGTTTGCAGTTATTTTAAGCTACAAAGAAATAGGTCAAATAATAGTTTAAATAAAAAAATAGAGAGGAAGTGGTGAAAATTAGGGATGTACTGGTTCAAACTAGATCATAGCCCTTAAAAAAATCCAAATCAACTAACAATTCTTGTTTTTATGCAATGACTGTTCCAACCATGTAGAGAGAATCTGCATATTTTTGAAAAATTACAGTATACTTTGTTTTAATTCACATGGCTTCCAAGAGTGAATTTCAGAGAGTGCATATTTAGTTTTCTGTGACCAACATTATATTGCTTAAAGTACTAGCCATGTCATATCTGCAATAAACCCCGTACTGAAATTTCTTTGTACCTAATAATCCACAGCTTGTTAGTAGTATCATAACAAAGTGGATTTGATTGGGAATGACAGTAGCTCATCCACGAAATAGTATGCCTCATTACAGGGTGGTTTCATTGGATGCTGAGATTCAGATGTCTCCCACTTTCTGCAGTGACAGTAGCTTTACCTCTTTAAACTTCACGCGGCCTTTAGACCGTCTCCTAATACAGCAAAAAGAGATTCAGTGTAGACTTTTTCTCTCTGTCTGTGTTGTAATCCTAAGGTTTTAGATTGTTTTGTTTCTGTATTGATCATATATTAGTTTCTTACTTACTAAGGAATCAAGGAATTTTATTTGTCATCACATCACATGTGGTACATGAGTTGGGACGAAATTCTAATCCCCCGGTCCAGTTTACACCCTGATAGCAATTTTAAATACTTTAATAAATTATAAGATCTCTGCGAGAATAGGATTGAACACAGAATCTGCAATATGGGACTTCGGACATAGCAGCAAGGAAAATTCGGAGTGCAAATAGTATAATAAAATATAAAGAACTATACGAGAAATAGGATTTAACAACACAGAATCTACAATATGGACACAGAATCTACAATATGGGACTTCGGACATAGCAGCAATGAAAATTCAGAGTGCAAGTGACCTATTAATTGACATTTTAAAGTGACATTTTAAAGTGTGTTATTAAAGTGAACAGTGCCGGGTAAATGCGCAAGTGTTTTTCATTTGTAATTGTCCTTGCATGTGTTTGAGTCTCACAGCTTCAGGAATGAAGCTGTTTCTCAGTCTGGTGGTTTTACACTTCATGCTCCGCAGCCTCCTGCCTGAGGGGAGCGGGACAAAAAGTGAGTGTGCTGGGTGTGTGGGGTCCTTTATGATGCCGGAGGCCCTCTTCCTGCATCTGGATGTGTAAATGTCTGTGGTGCTGGGGAGGCTGACTCCAACAGTTCTCTGTGCAGCCTTCACCACTCTCTGCAGAGCTTTCCTGTCTGTAGCAGAGCAGCTTCCATGCCACACGTTGATGCTGGAGCACAAGACGCTCTCCACCACACATCTGTAGAAGGTGGTGAGAACTGAGCTCCCGAGTCCAGCTCTTCTCAACCTCCTGAGGAAGTAGAGCCGCTGGTGCGCCTTCCTGGCCAGAATGGAAGTGTTGTTGCTCCAGGTGAGGTTGTTGCTCAGGTGTACACCCAAGTACCTGTAGCTGTTGACCACTTCCACCGCAGATCCTCCCATGTGCAGGGGGAGGTGGGCATGCTTGCCCCTTCTGAAGTCCACAATCATCTCCTTGGTTTTCTTTACATTAATGCAGAGGTTGTTTTCTCTGCATCAACCCTCCAGGTGTTCCACCTCCTGCCTGTAGCTGGACTCATCCCTGTTTGTGATGCATCCAACCACTGCTGTGTCGTCCGCAAACTTCACAAGATGACAGCCTGGATGGATAGGAGAGCAGTCATATGTGAGCAATGTGAACAGGAGGGGGCTCATTACACAGCCCTGAGGGGAGCCAGTGGCGAGGGTGATGGTGGGGGAGGAGATGCTGTGAATCCTCACAGACTGGGACCTGTTGGTCAGGAAGTCCAGGACCCAGTTGCAGATGGAAGAGCTCAGTCCAAGTGAGGAGAATTTATTAATCAGAGTCTGAGGAATCATGGTGTTGAAGGCAGATGTGAAGTCCACAAACAGCATACGGACGTATGAATCCTTGTGCTCCAGGTGGGTGAGGGCAGTGTGGAACACGGAGGAAATGGCGTCCTCTGTGGATCGATTTTTCCTGTATGAATACTGGTGTGGATCAACAGTGACGCTGATGTTGGCTTTGATATGAGTCTGAACCAGTCTCTCGAGGCACTTTGTGACTATCGGTGTGAGTGCTTCTGGCCGATAGTCATTCAGACCTGTCACTGCGGAACTCTTGGGGACCGGGATGATGGTGGCGGTCTTCATGCAGGTGGGGACAGCTGCCTGGCTGAGGGAGGCGTTGAAGATGTCCGCCAGCACGTCTGAGAGCTGGTCCGCGCACTCTCTCAGCACCCGTCCGGGGATGTTGTCTAGGCCTGCAGCTTTCAGGGGGTTGATCCTCCTCAGCGTCCTCCTTATTTCTGCTGGAGTCACACTGATGGGCTCTTCTCCTGGTGAAGTCGTGATTCTGGTGTCTAAGAGCTTGATGTTTGAGATCAGTGTCCTTTTTATGTTAATTATTTGAGATTTTTTACCTTTACAGGCATGTTGACAGAACAAATTTGTTCTGTCAACATGCCTGTTCCCCTTCCAAGCTGCTTTCTATAATCTAATCTCTCTTTTGCCTGCATGTTCCCTCTCCACTACTCTGATTAGCTCTGCTGGTTCCTTTGTCAATTCCACATTTTCCTCCATATTTAAGCTCTTCCTCATTCATCATTCTCCAGTCATTCCTTAACAAGTTCTCTTTACATGGGTCCTCCTTAAACCCACAACTGTTTAGCGGGAGAATGTCTGGAGAATGTTAGGAGAATGTCTTTAGGCTGATTAAACTCTATAAAGAGTAAAACCCTTTGCAGAGTGATGGTTAGTAAGGCTCTTTTATACAAAAGCTGGGCTCTGCCTTTTAGGTTATCGATGTTTCAGCATATGAAGACATTTTTCACAATTTCCCACTGATGCGTCCATTAGAAGAAGTAAATAAAGACCTTGGTAACAGGATTCTTGGTGGAGGAACTTGAATGGTCTGCAAACCCTCCTGGCCTAATCCTGACGGAACACCTTTCTAGGTTAATTATAGCCATACGTGGTTAAGACGTAGAGGTATTACTCGAAACACACTCCTCTTCTTTGTAAACATCAGGAAGTCTGTGTGTGTTGAAGCCAACACCTCATGGGATATCACTAAAGTGTGGTAAAATTTTAGTGGGCACAAACATTTGGCAACATAGTTCATGACAAACAGTAAAACTATCTCAATTTTACGTGATGGATTGCTGGCTTGATAGAAAAATATCCGTTGTTGTCCAGATAAAAGAAGCTACAGAGTCTAGAATGTTATTGGTGAGCAACTGAGTGCTTTAAAATAAAACTCATTTTTTTTACTGCACTGAAAATATTCTTGGAGAGTTCTTGTTTTGGTGGAAGGAAACCTTTTATTGGGCTGTAGTGTCAAATAAATCCCTTAGATCTTGAGGCCTGGAGAGTCAGAGACACACGCTGAAATCGCAAGAGAAAATCCCTATTTAATGATATAAAAATGATTCTGCTATACAAAAGTAGGATTTAAGGTAGTTAAATATATCCAACATTAACTTGGAAACAAGTTAGTTTGACTGCAGCAGTTTCCCTCTTGTTACTTAAAGCATACAGGCAAACCGTGTTTAATTTGCATATTCTTGCGAATCAAACTACACAGTAACAATGAACCAGCAAATGGAATCACCAGTAACAAGCTCAGGGCCTAAATTATAAAAATTAGGTGGTGGAAAAGGTCCCAGTAGAGATGTTTTGATGGGGGAAAAAAGGCAATTTCATGCAATGATTTCAGCAAATGCATCCATTGATCAAACAGAGTCAGGGCTGATGGATTAACTCAGGGTGAATGTTTTAACTAGAACGCCTGTGATTAAATGTGTGGGATCCTCTTATTCATCGTCTCAATCGACAGCAGGGGGGTAAATGGAAGCAGCTATTACTATTCAGACCAGTCAGAGTAATCTGTTTCTTTTACTTCCTTCCTGGAAAGATATCCTGTTTTGCAGCTTGATCATATGGCATTATATTTCTTCGACAGTAAAAAGCTCCTGTGCGCTGACAACAGGCATTGAAGTAGATATCAAAATTGACATGAAAGGTGCTTTCAATTTCTGTTTTCTTCAACGTGGCAGATTAATATATTTATTTTAAAAAAAACTCTCTCCTAACATTATTATTTTTTTTTTTTGGGAGCAAACTTTTTGTTTCAAGTTATTGCTGTCCCAAATTCCCATCTCTTGCTCATTTTTTCCTTTCAAAAACACGTCATCTTCCTCTTCCTCTACCTCTTATCACAGCTTAACCTGTCTAAACATCTCTGTTCCTCTGTCTGACACTGATGTCAGTCTTTTTATTAAAAAACTCCACATTTTTCCTTTCATTTACGTCTTTCAGTTTACATATTTTATTATTTTTCTTTTTTTCATTTCCTCCCGTCTTTGTCCGACTGTTATTAGCCACTCGGATATGGGAGTCTAGCACCATTTTAAGACTTTCACACGTCAACGGACGGAAGTACAGTCACTATCCTCCTGACCGACATAACAAATATCAGCTTCTCAGCAAACAAACAACACATTCATGTGCACACCTAGGCAGTCTCACTGACGGTCGAGCTAGTGTATGTGTGCCATCTGGCGCCAAGAGGGTGGCTACATCTTTGCTGTGACACACCGGACTCGTGACAGTTAGCTGTCTGAGAGTGGGCATTTATACAGTATGTGTTGAATTATCAAATGTGTGTCTGTGTGTGCTGGCAAGCTCCAGTGACAGTAGCTCTACATCCACAGGCTCCACTCCAAACTTGTCAGGCATGCCACAACAGAAATCTTTTTAAAGATTAATTTTATGGCGTTGCCTCTATATTAGATAGTGCAGTCACGAGTGACAGGGAGGTTAGGAGTGTGAAAGACTGATATGTGATATAAAATTTGGGCTTAAACTCAAATTACTGTCAAAAAAGGGTGTACAACTTATCTCGCCATAAGGACTTCACGGGGGCCATCTGGAAGGTAGGGATTAACATTGGATTTAAAGCTTTGACAGAATGCAGCTAGTAAAAAAAACAAAAAAACAAACAAAGAGTGGACTTGATCACAGGTAAAAGTTTATCTAAAGGTAAAGCTTTTAAATATCCGTCTTGTGCAGATGACTCTAAAAGCATAAGTTATCTGCAGTCTGGCACGATCTCCTGTCCAAAAAAGCAGCATAAACCAAAATGGCCAGACTACTAATTTGTTTATGAATTTTTAGCTCTTGGTATTGGTACTTCATGGATTTCATATAATTATTAACCAACTTCCTTTGGGTTTTTTAACATGAAATAAATTACTTTTAGCCTCTGACTGCAAAAAAGAAAAATAATTGTCAAATGTGTATTTAAACTTACTGTAGCAGCAATCTGTACATTTATTCTTTTTTTATTTTATGCCTTGTAAAAAGTTTGTCTTTAACCAAATTTAACCAAAAAAGCAAGAACAGTTTAAAAATCCAATATTAACAAATAAGCATTTCACAGAATCCCGAGAACATCTGCTGATTGACTTTGAACTTTGTAAATGCCAAGAGTCAAGTCTCCATCTTGAATACTTCTTGAATAAAAAGAGTTCCCTCTAAGCAAATCATCGTGATTCATCCAAAACTGTAACAAATCGCCCACCTTAAAATGATCATGTGTCTATTCTTATGATCCATGTCCATCTGCTTTTCTGACTTCAGGATTGCAAACGGGGGCTGACAAACGATGACGAGTTTGCCTCTCTTGGCTGTCTACCCCACCTTTACTTCCATTTCCGGGGGTAAACTTCAGACGTGTTTGACAGATTTCAGGGATATTTCTGGCTCTGTTGTTATGCAACGAAACAGAGAGAATATTTGAGGTTCACGGATGAGACATCTGTCTTTGAGGTGGGGCAAAAAGAAACAAAAAAAAAACACGGCAGGCACAAGTCTCATCATGAATTAAAATAAAACAGTTTTCTGTGGTTAACTGCAATATTTTCTATAATGCATCACAGGAAACGTTTTTTTTTCAGGATTTGAATCTGGGATGTCAAGCATTCTGTTCTCTTCCAAACAGACTGATTATTGCTCTGATAAAAGGACAGTGTTGGAGCTTGGAAGCCAACTCTGGATATTAGGTCTATTCATGGAAAAAAAAGGGTGTTTGCTGTGAAAAAAGCATCAAAGCAGCAGAGCTAATCCAAGAATCACTGATGAAATGGCAAAAATCAAAGCAGCCTCAAATTGTATCATAAATAGAGGAAATCTGTGGAAAAAATAAAAAATTGAGGATGTCACTATAATTTTAATGCTGCAAAACCATTGGCCTGGATAAATAAAGCAATCTAACTAGTTCTCTATATTGGCAAGTACTTAAAAGGCTGCTCTATCAGCAGCTGTTGACTCGGACTCGGACCAGTCTCGACAAAAGAAGGACGGCTAAAGTGGGCAAGAGATGAAGAGGTGTTTCCAGCAGACTCACATGGCACTTAGCACAGCAACATGAAAAAGACTTGATTATAGGTTGAGTAGAGGGATGCAATGAATGAATTATGTTGAGATGAAGAGAGCGATGCACAGGAGGGGGGGAAGAGATACAGAGAAGGAGAAAAGAAAGAGAGAGCAAGGCTGATAGAAGTTTAATTTACATCCCAAAATTCACCTACTGAAAACTGAAAAGTTAGCGAAATATCCATAAATTAAGAAAAGACTCAGGAAATGTTATATCACAATGACACTCAATGGCATTTATGAGCTATAAATTAAAAACTATTGTACATGTAAGACCAGAAGTTTACATACAACATTTAATAAGACATGAACATATTTTCTCCATGTGTGATGAAATCATGAAAACGTGTTTTTAAACTTAGAGGTTTACATCTCCTTAGTATTGGGCAACATTGCCTTTGAACTAAATGACTTGAATCAAACATTTTGGGTTTCCTTTCATCAGCTTTTAACAATAGTTTCCTGCAATTTTGTTCTGTTTCGTCCTGGTAGAACTGGTGTCCGTAAGTCAGGTTGTCAGACTGCCTCCTTTGGGAGCATTGTTTTAACGCTGGCCAAAGATTTTGGCATTAGGAATAAGTCTGGGCTCTCTGATTCTCGCTTTTTTGTTTTGCTTTGTCATTAAGCCAATATGAAACTATTTTAACTCAATGTTAGAGTTGTAGCTCATTTGAAAGATGTTGTTACCCCATGATGCAATCTGTTTTGTAAATTGCAGTAGTCCTTCTTGCAGCAAACACAGCCCACGGCATGATTCTATAAAGTCTTTACCTTACTGTTAGGATGTTTCCCCCTTTTCCCTTCCTGAAAACTGTATGATAGCTGGACATTCCCATGCTGTTTAGATTTGTATATTAATAGCAGATGAACATATTAGTTTGGCAGCTTCAAGCATTTGGAAATTGTTGCCAAGAATGAGCAAAATATCTGGAGGTGTACAATTTCCCTGGTTTGTCTGGATTTTTTTTCTCATGTGTCATCTACGGAAGCTATTTGTGTGAAATTATGCCTTAAAATAGATCCATATCTGTATCTGCTAACAAAGCCCTGACATTATTATTGTCCCAAAATCTTTTGGAGCCATAGTAACATAGTTTGTGTATGACCCCGAGGTTACTACTAAATTAGTTTGAATGTAAGTTGAGGACAGCTAAGTTGTTGTTTTGGGGAGGCCATTACAAGGCTATTACTGTGACGGAGAGGAAGCTTGTTGAAGGATATGTAAAATGTCACGTTTGAACCAAGGAAAACAGTTTAAAAGGGAATTTTAATAGGAAAAATAAAATCAAAGCATATCCTCTGCCATTGTTCAGCCTAAAACTAGATTAGTTTAGTCCCATGAGACTAAAAAGGTTATGTGGCTATATTTTAACATTGTCATGTCAGTTAGTCATCATAAAATAAGTCTTTAAGGTAACATAAAATAAAGTTATGGTTTACTTATATATTTTCAAATTTTCCTGTAATACTCTTAATGTTTAATATAAAAACGAACACATTGGGTTTTAACGGAAATGTTCGATGTTTTTCAGTATCCAGAGGACGTATAAACCAAATTAAGCACAAACAACACAATTTGTTTTTGGGTTTTGTTCAACGTCTTGCTTTGCAGTGATTGGAAATAATTTAATTGCAGCCAAATGTGTTTCATGTGTGAATCAGTCCAATATTAGCCATCGGGTCAGTAAACAAGCCCAGCAACTGGAGCTCATGGATATGTATTTCAAGCTGTATAACAGCTGGCGGAACCAGTGGCTCTCTTGTCCAACTCTAACTGGGTCAAGGTTATTGAGCCCTTGAGTGTGGCGAACGAAAACAGCTCTGGTCATAAATAATAAAAGGTGTTTGGCGTCTGATGTGGGTGTACCTGACTAATTGGTCAGAAGATAATTGATAAATGTTTTGGTAATAAACAGGGGGCTTTGTTGTTAATACAAGTCACATGTGTTGATTCTGCTCGAGGGAGATAAAGGCCCTTTCTTTATCAGATAAATATTTCATGCTTAATTTAATATCAGAGTAAAAGTGGTACGTTCAATAATTGCTTTACTGCACAAAAACCCAACCTGCATTAACATAATGTCTGAATGGCAACAAGACTCGACAAAGCTCAAAGTGTGTAAAAAACTGTGTATATCAAAGAGGAAACGAGCATATTGAGCTAGAGCTGATAAAATAAGAACCTCTTCAGCATTTACTCAAGTCCCGACAGATCATAGTTGTGACTGGTAAGATGAGGGAAGCAATAATAATAACAATGACGAGTGCGGGAAATGCAATTTGATTCCATTTAACAAACGGACAGAAAACATGGTTAAAAGCGTTCAACAGAATAAATGTAAATCAATGAAAATTATGGTGGGAAAACAGCTTTTATTTTTCACAGCGTAGTGCAATCAAAAATAATCAACACCCTCATGTGCTGATTTTGAATTTACATGGAGGTACTGATTGCTTTAATCAACTGTCAAAGTTGATTAACCTTAGGTTAAAGGAGACGTAGAAAAGGAATAATGAAAATAAACAGCGTCCTGTTTATGTTGTACGTCTTAAAAAGGAGAACATATGGAGCTCAAGGTGTACAAAACTATCAGAATGACTGCACTTTGTTGTTACTATTAGCCACAGATCGAGCCAAAATGGAATTCAAAGTGTGAAAATACTTTAATAAACAAAGATGTTTACGTTGGGCTTACTGTTAGGTTGCAGCACAGGATTAAATCATCACCCCTTCACCATGGTCCAAGTTCTCCACCGAGTTGCCATTAGATGTTCTTTTTCATAACACATTGTGCTGATCAGAATGGCCAGAAATCTTTACGCTAGTTTCTTTTTTCTAAAGTACATTATCCCAAAACACCTGTTTTTCACTCAAAAGCAACTTTGAAACCTTAACCATTCTGATATTTTAGAGCGAATAGCGTTTCCCTTTGGAAACTCTTCCAATATGGACAGATCTGGGATAGAAATATAACATATACTTGTGATGTTCCTATTTTTTCTGCCAAAACAGTTGCTGAAGAATATCCCACAATGTCCCTGAAGGAGAGCTGTAGCAAAAGGATTTGAACAGCAGATGAGAGTAATTAATCTTCAACAATGCTTAAATAAGTGGCACTTATCAACGTAACATGCTCACATTGAGAAATGTTCTATTCTCATACTATATGTTTGATCTACTCCCTAGTTTTAGGAAGAGATTGATTTATATAAATCCAGGCTGATTGATGGATTTTACATTTATTCTGACTTTAAACTATACTATGTGTTTACGGGAAAGGCTTACTTTCACAGTTCTTCCTAAACTTAAACATCTCCTTGACGTTGTGTTTATGTAGGTTATAATTCATCCACTTCATGCAGTGAATTCAACAGATAGTTTTGTGTATCAAACAATTGTTTGTCTGCTGTGCTGGCATCATTTAATTTATCGCCTAAAGTGCTTGACAGCTGCTTAGATTGGCTCTTGGTTTTCTATTAATCCTAAATATTTCTAATGGATTCCCATAAATTCATCTAGTAAAAATGTTGCTAATAATGTTTTATCTTTTACCCTATGTAGATAATTTTCTGAAACTCAGTGATTGTCTAATTAAGCCAATTAATAGACAGGCACTGAATGATCCCCTGGTTACTGCGGCTGCCGGTTTGTCTAGCTTGATTAACGCTAATGATTGACCAGTAGGTAAAAAAAACAAGAATATTTGTTTGTTTACTGATTTCATCAAGTATAAGAGTTAGTATTGAACAGCACTCGTCAGGGTTAAAGTTGTTAGTGATGGAACAAGTGTATAGGTTAGCTATTTTCTGAATATACGAGTTTCTACATACTGGTTAAAGGTAAACTACATTTATGGAAAAAAGTCTTCTATAAGTGCAGAATTAAAATTTTAAACAGTAAATTGAGACTTCATTGGATCATGAAAAAAAACACATAATAGTCTGAACGATTTAATTTAAGATGCTAACCACACTTACAGCCAATACAGCTACAAAAGAACCGACAAATCTGTTCCTTAATCATTTTCATTTTATTTTAAACTGACCATAAATCCTGTTTCCCATTAACACACAGTCTAATGCCAACTTCAACTCTAATTGAAACCTTGACAAGACTTTGACTAGATCCTTAAAATACAATCTAAATGAGAGATTACTACAGTATTTGCAAAGTTTATAACTCATAAGGCTGATACTAAGACTTTTTGAATGTAATTTAAATAACATATTTGATTCAGTTGAGCAAACCACTGGGGGACCCGTAATCATTCTAACTACCAAGGTGATTGAAGATGTAAAGTACCACTTCTAACAGCTAGATGAGTAATTTTATCTAATCTAAAGTGTTAAAGCATCACTAAATGGTCTGTCAAAATATGTAGTGATAGTTTCCAGCCACAATCAAAAACTTTTCCCACCCAACCGCATTCACAGTCATCTTTATTTGTAAATATTTAAATGGGACGATGAGAGGTAGCAGAAGCTAAACATCTAATTTAGATTAGAGTATAAATTATGCAAGGCAACTGAGAATGTTAAAAACCTCAGTCTCTACTAACTGCCTGAACGTCAAAGACAATATTTCAGTTTATATTACCTCGGTTTGAATAAAGCTCGTGACCTATGAAACATATCATTTTGTTAAACATGGTGTTTTGTTATAAATTTTACAAATTGATAACCTTACAAATGGCATGTGAAAACTACACTGCAAAACGTTTTTTTCTTAGTCTTTCCATTTGTTTTAGTTGCAGGTTTGCAATCAAACCTGTTTTACTTAACAGTGAGTTATTGTATTTTTTGTGTTTAGAAACAAAGAACAGGGACTGGCAGGGTTTTATTATCAAAGATCACAGGTGCTCATGTCTACTCTGTTCCAAAAATCTTCTGGTCTGCTAATTGTGCTCAATTAAGATAATTTTCTTGACCCAATGTTTTTGGCATCATTTGTAAGTTCTGCCTGACTTGGTATCCAGGAATCATATTGAGTTGTTGAAAATCAAATCTGATAGATAACCGCTGCATGCACCTATAGTACAACATATACACTGCTCCAGTAAGAAACAACACTTAACATGGGAATCAATGCACTTAATTTCCCTCTAAATAAAAATGTATTAAACAGTTACAAACCTACTCTTTTGTCAGAATACCTTCAATTTAAAAAAAATTTATCTCAGGAATCCTTCATATAGCATTGATGTACCTCTCAAACAACGCATTGAGAACAGTTCTTACTCTGGAGATGTATAGCAAAATACTCTGACAACAATGAAGGGAAAGAAAATGTTTGCTTACTCTGGACAGATCTCCAACCTCAAGGTAAAAACAAATGATGAAAACATTCCAGGTCATCCAGATGACGAGCCAGGCAGCATACTGAACACAGAGAGAGAGAGAGATACAGAGACGCACAGAGTAAGACGCAGGAAAAAATATCTGACAAGCATTGGTTGGTAGAATTCAAAGGAAAACTTGTTCATGTCTTGCTCTTGGAGCGAGCGAGATGGATGAAGAAGAAAAAAAAAAGACAAGGGGAGGCCTCGCTTTTGATGTTACTGAAATGCAGACAAGGAAAAACAACAGCGTAGAGTCCAACCAATCTCCCGAATCAAATCCAACAGGGATGGAGAATGGATTGTTAGTTTGTGCACAAAAAAGATTTATAGGAAAGAACTAACAAAAGACAGAATTTATACAGCTTTCATCTTCTGAGTCATCTCACTAAAGACTGTTTGTAAGCGTAAAGTAGGAAGCTGTTTCAAGATTGTGGCCCTATTGGATGAAAAGAGCCTTGCATTAAACTGTGACTACAGCCTCAGTTAGAAAACTAATTCTTAAAGCAGGGATCAGAGTTAAAACACAAACTTTTAATAAATTCAGGATGATTTTTTGTTTATTTTTTGCTGTGTGTGTTACTTGAGTGTGCAAAACTCACCCCAGTGACATATTTGGGCCTGAACTGAATGGTGCCGAACATGCCCAGGATGACAACGATGATGTGGAGGAAGTTGGTCAGGATGGGAGCCCATTGGTAGCCCAGGAAATCAATCACCTGACGCTCCAATACGCTGACCTGTGCGAAGAAAACAGGATGGGAACATTTTAGTGGCATTGAATAAATATGTATCCGCTCTGATAGCTGTGGGTTGTCCTCACAAAACTTAAAAATAAATAAATAAATAACAACCAGTATTGAGTGTAAGTTGGTGTTTGTTAAAGCAGGTATAATACTGATCTACATTAAATGTGAAGCCATACGCAAGAGAACATAAACTAAATCATGACTGAAGTTAAAAGGTAGTTAAAAGTAGTTTTTTTTGCTCTTAGATACGGCTGAGCTAACTCTGTTTAGTCATACCAAGGTAGTAAAAGGTTATTTTTTTGAAACAGGTAATATTCCTAGGTTAAAGTCATGTATTTCATATATCCCGTAGGGGGATATATGAAATACAAATAATACTGTATGCCGGAGCCTATATAAAAAAAATTAAAAATTCTGGTGAGTAATTTGTATTGTCTTACTGGTGATAATATGAAGAAGAGATTTATTTTTATTTTTTTTTTGACAATTATATAATGATGTATATATAATGATGTTGGTGTTGGAGACTTAACAGCCAAAACATTGTTTCTGATTATTACTCACATTTAGTAATTGTTAAGCCTAAAAGAAAATAATTATTAATGTCAGACTTTCTTCATGCAGAAAGGAAACATTGTCTAACATGTTATGTTTATTATTATCTTCCGCCTACCCCTCGTATTGCGGGGTAACAATGCGACGAACGATCCTATACTTTTGAACGGTTCTTTACCTTGAACAATTGGACTCGAGTCTAAGTTAGTGGGAGCCTTTTTTGGTTGTTTTTTTATGACTTTGCTTGCTTATAATGCTGTGCGCAGATGTCAATTGGTATTACTATTTTGATAAAATTCTAAATTATGAGTTGTATTTTGTAAGGGTTTGTATTCATCGGAACATAGAGACTCAAAGCAGTTTGTATCTGTGCCCTTCCAAATCTTAACCATGTGAAAAAAATGTTTAATATTATGTCATTTTGTCATTATGTCACTCGTGCAAAGCATATACCGCCATTAATGAATTTTTAAAAACCTTTTTAATGAGTACTTTTTTCCCTTTCAGGACATTCATGACACCCCCAGATAGCTTATCTGGGGACAGTGCCAGTATCAAAATTGAAATAGTCTTTTTTTACTTATTTTCCCGATGATATGTATGTATGTATGTATGTATGTATATATGTATGTATGTATGTATGTATGTATGTATGTATGTATCTATGAATGTATGTATGTCCGTCTGTCCGTCCGTCCATCCGTGCGTCCGTCCATCCATCTATAGGTTTTTTCTCATATCAACCTTATTTTAACATTAAAACCAAAAGCAACTCCATTTTGTTTTTAAATGTCACTGCATTATTCAAAGTGGGTGAGTTTTAGCTCTCGTTGTACCGCCGCACCATTGTAATGAACTCACATAAGGGTCTGAGGAAGAGGTTAATAAATATACCTTGAATCCCAAATGCTTTATTATTATGAATTTAATTGTAATCAGTTATACATACATCGCTTATAAGCACACAGCGTGGAGTGAGTACAGCGTTTGTTCGTGTTTGGGGTTATTATCCTTCAGTCACCGGAGCCTCATGCTGAGATAGTTAATGAAGTCAGTAAAGCACTTCTAAATGTATGAACTCGCAAAAGACGGGGGCGAGGGCATTTGTGAGGTGGGGCCAAAGAGACAAGAAGACACAAATAAAGAAAATGCAAAACAAATTTTAACTAAAAAAAGAGATAATGTTATTGCAAGGATATCTCTTATTCTCTTGGCGCACTAATGTCTGCAAAAATGAGTCCGGAGAGCTCTAATGTGCGGCCATATGGTAACAATGCGGCCAAATGAATGATACGAACACGCACACACTTAAGTCCAAATAAAAAACAATATAACATCAATTAGATAAATTTTAATTATGTGGCAGCAAATGTACGGACTAATAGAGAACAAAGGTGGTAGAATTAGTGCGTTTCTTGCCATGACATATGTGCATCCACCCCGGTGTGCCTGTGTGTGTGTGTGTGTGTGTGTTTGTGTGTGTGTGTTTTTCCATGTCATAGGAGGTCTGTTGTGCTTGCACTTGACAGCACCTGCTGTTACTGGACACACTGGGCCCAGCTGGCACCACAGTGTGTATGACTGTGTGTGTGTGTGTGTGTGTGTGTGTGTGTGTGTGTGTGTGTGTGTGTGTGTGTGTGTGTGTGTGTGTGTGTGTGTGTGTGTGTGTGTGTGTGTGTGTGTGTGTGTGTGTGTGTGTGTGTGTGTGTGTGTGTGTGTTTTTGTGGGACAGGAAAGAGAGAAAAAAAAAGCCAGAAAGAAGAATGAGAGACATTGCGCCTCTTTGTGTGACTGTCTTTATGTGCGGCCTCTCTTTCTCGGTTTCCTTTGTGTGCTCGCTTCATTGTATTATGTGGAAGTGTGTCCTCCTATTGACAATTATAAAGTGCTGCAACTGTGTGCTCCAAACGCAAGCATGGACACACACAGAAACAGAGGCCATTAGAAAAAAGTCAAAGGCTTCCCAGCCCATTACAGAGGCCCCTGGGGGCCCCACTTCTTTTATCACAGATAATATAAACAGTCTTCGCTCCAGCTGGGTATGCATTCACTTACCCACTCTACTCCAAAATAACTCCAGGATACACAAATGCAAGAGCAGCGATAACGAAAATGTTAAGGCGACGGATCAGTCATGACAAAGCTAAATGATCCCTGCTGCAGATGGTGCTAACATGGGTTAATATAGGAACATTTAAAAGCAGTATCCCAACCATTTGTTCCTTGATTTGCATTCATCTTTTCACGGGATACCCTCATTACATGGCTCAGCGGCAAACACAACCAACATCAGCTGCCTCAGTTTGTCATTCTTTGTTATTCAGCCTCTCAGTTCTCCTGACAGACAAAAAAAGCAAAGCATGCTCAGAGGCCCCCCTAAGCCGGCATCCTTTGCACCGATCAAACGACTGAGGAATCTTTGGATACAGTGTGGAATCGCCTTGGTTTCCCTAAAACATTAAATCCGGAAGGGGGTAGCGATATAATGAGATGTCTTTTTGCCAGCAGCACATACATTAGTAGATACTCTGGTTTTTCTGCGATACATGCAGCTGCTTAAATAGTGGCACACTGGTGTTGCTCCAAGCTACCTGGGATGGTCCTGTGGGACCTGCTGTGACATGCTTTGAAACTGCAGCGAAAAATGTTCATTTCAACGCTGCGGCTTGGAGCAAAGCCACATTCACATTCAGGTTGTTCATCCCCTACGTGCTGATACAGTAAACCCACCAGTGAACATCATCTGCTGATGTTTAAAAGGATTTAGAAAATGTGGAGTTTAGTAGATACGGTTTATCTTTATTTTGTTTGTTTATGGTTCAGAAAGCATTGCGGAACTTTAAATGCTGCCTTCAGTCAATCTGCCAACTCAAAACCGTCTGGAATCAACAATATATATATATATATATATATATATATATTTTTGTCTTCAAGTGTTTCATAGGCTTATAGTAATATTAGTGCAAATTTCTAAGATTAGTCTGTCACTAAGCAGAAAGTCTGACTGCATTGTCTTCAGTAGAGTATGTACTACCAGTCACTATCAAATTGTTTGCCAAGTGGTTTCCGTATACATGAATATCACATTGTAATGACCCCTGTCTTTGTTTCAGAAGAGGCATGAGAGGTCAGGAGTCAGGTAGTGTGATTGGGAACATCACTGTCCTCTCCCTCTGTGAAACCCCTCTCACACAATCAGGGGTTGATTTCATTTGGTTTCTTTAAGTTCTGACTTAGCTGGCTTTAATTTGTATCATTCGATACAACAATAGTATGTTTTATCTCTTATAAACATCCACACAGCTAGAAATTGATAGTTTGTGGGGTGCATTTACTAGAACATATGTAAAGCTGCTCGAATAAAACTCAAATAATTTCAATACTGTTTAACAAATACAACTTTATTTAAAAATTGACAAACCAAGCTTAAACACTAACTTAAATTAGTCGAAATCTTCTTTCTGTTTGATTGCAGCACCAACAACTGTGCTACTTTGCTGTCTGCATCTAAAAATACAAATTAAAGAAACCAGGCCTGAGGTTTGGATGTTAAATTTAGTTACCACGTTCTCCTCCTTGCCCACAAATAGACCACAAATGTAGCTGCTGGTACACGACACAACGCTCAAAACAGTTTCCTAATAGATTAGCATCCTATGAAGGGGGCAGGGGAGACGGGAGGAGAGTGCCTCCATTGCGTTTGGGAAAGATTTTGTTCTGTTTTATTTTGAATGATTGAATGATATGAAGGAGTTTTTATTGCTACAGACATTTAAGTCTCTCTGTGACTATTATGAGACCCTGCAGAGGGATGAAAGTGTCTTTTACCCTAAGTAAAAAAGGAGAGGAAAATAAGACAGGGTGAGAGAAAGACTGCGAGCTCTAATGAGAGGGCATGAAGAGATCAGGGGGTGATTAAGATGCCGCTGTCGCTGAGGAGGATGATGAAACAGAATCGGTAAGTGAATGTAATGAATTGGCACACGTTGTCCTCCGGCGTATGTCCTCCTTTACCTGACCACTCTTTACTTGTTCTTGACTTGTTAATTTCCTCCCATCCTGTTTCACAATCATATTATGAACCCTTCCGTCCTTACTCTACTCGCCTACATATTTAATAAGCATTCATCTGTGTCATAAAAGAGTAAATTACCTCATTTGCCTCCTCCCATTTTTCCTCCATTACTGCCCAGACTCACCCAACCTTACTTAATACTTCCACTATCTCTGGTGCCAATATTCCATCTATCCTCCTCTTCTCTTTGTATTTCTTTGTTGTGCATTGAGTAGTGGAAGGTAAATGATGCATGGGCAGAGGAGGATTGGCTTATGAAACACTATACCAAGCACTGGAAATATCCCAAAGCACTGTCTAATCCATCAACTGTAAATAGTATTCGAGAACTAAAATCCTACCAAAACATAGTCATTCACCAATTCTAATACATGTGGGGAAAGGTTATTAATTATTATTCATGATAAGTCTAAAGGAGCTGTAGAGAATCACGGTTCTTGTGGAAAAATTACTTAATAGTACGACTACCAGCTGTGAACTCCTAAAATCTGGCAAAGAGAGGTATTGTTTTTAGGATGTAGGGGACAGAAAATATCGGACTTGTACAGTAGGGTCACACGAAAATCTAACTTTGTGTCTGACTAGCAAAACACCCACAAACACTGCACATTATGTTTAGGGAGACTAAGGCTAGTCAGAGTCTATGGGAGGATGGACGGAGCTAACAGGAGCTTTTCCTGTTAAAGACTTGTAAGAGGCTGCAATAGACTTGAGAAATTATCCTCTCACTAGGATACATTGAATGGTTTTAATTAAACAAGATTTAAGCGTAAGAATAGCAGAGCCACATTGTTGACCTGAATGCAATTCAGAGACTTTGCTGAGACTTTAAAATTTATATTCACTGATCCTTTACATTTAGTGTAATAAACATTTTTACATCCATCTACCAGTTACTAATTTCAGTTGGTTTGCAATCATAAAATAACCAAGTTGTGGTTGTAATGTGGCGAACCTTTAAAAAGTTCTATAGGTGTGAAATAATTTGGAAAGCACTATATTTCACAAGCAGCATGTCCCATGAGGAAGCAGCTACATTTGGTCCCATTTTTCAGAATATGTTATGTTTTGATGAATTGTAGCCATTTTGGTATTTATGGGAAGTAAGGAGACTGAGAAAGGTTTTAGTACGTCTGTGGAGCATTTCCATTATTATTATACATTTAGCATAAATTTTTATTTTCGCTACTGGGGCTAATGTTATGTGGATGGATGTATCATTTCGAAGCGGGATGGAAAAACACATACTGATGAATTTTATTGCAATAAAAACAGCCAATTTCAGTCAAAGGGGATGCTTAAATGTTTTTAACGTATTTAATGCTATCTTTATAATACTAAACGGAATAAGTTGGATGTGATTGGCATAGAAACTTCTTAACCCCTTAAGAAAAAAAAAAAAGAAAGAAAAAAAACACAGTCACAAGAATGCCCATCCTGTTTCTTTCAGTATCTGTATTCAAGATAAATCGTTATGTCTGTCTAAGAATAATTTTTTTATTGGTATGATCAACTTAAACTCTGGATACTGCAAAAATCTATTTTCATGGAATTTTCCATCCTCTCTTCTTGCTTCCTTCATGCCTTATCATGCTCGCGCTCGTTCCCTCAGCTCTTTGGCTGAGAGTTCTAGCCTGGTTGTGTGACCTTTGAAAACTGCTGATCAAATTCTCCTTGTCAACCCATTACAGGATGGCCAAGAGACGGAGAAAGGGAGTGAGAGACACGGGGTGAAGGTACGAAGGAGCCAGAGATCAGTTCAAGACAGATAGTTCATGAGATAGTTGGAACGAAGAGGCTGGCAAAAGTGGTGATAGAGGAGAGGTGATATAGAAAGTAGAGCGCAAAACAGCTAGAAGAAGCTCAGAAATGTCCAAAATTGCTTTTATGACTCACTCAAGGAGAATCACGCCTATCAACACATAAGCCAGAATGAATTGCACTGGAGTGAATATTTGCTCTTCTTCCTTCCTTATATTTCACACTCAACCCGTACAGTATTTGTGTCTGCCTTTGTTTTCATTAACTTTTATCCTGTTAATAAAAGTTTATTGGTTACTTAATTAAGTCCGCCAGCATGCACATTACCATACTGTGAGCAGAAAAAGCAATCCCTTATTGATCTTTTACACACAGAGATCAATTCATTTCCATTGGAGGCTATTAAGGAGCATTTGTGGCTACTTCCAAAGAAAGCAGCTAAGACAGTGGGGGGAGACAGGATGAGCAAAGCAACAGCAGAGATGAAAAGAAAAAAAAAGGGGAGAGAATGCAAGAGTTGAAGTGAACAGCAGTGTAGTAAAAGATTGAGACCAAATAGGAGTGGTGATGGAAAAGCAAAATGACAATCACAGGTAAAAAATCTCTCCATTAAATATCCAATTTACCCAAATCATGAACACTCACTGTCATCAGAACTGTTCAATTATATCTATAATAGGCATCATTTCCTGAGTCATTTTTTGGACTTAGATGTGGACTGCAATAAACTCTAACTTAGATTCTGAATTGAATTACCTTCAAAGAAAAAAACTAACAAAAAAATCCTTGTATGCTTGGAAGCCTTAAACTTTCCTGACACTGTGGTGATCGTAACGTATTTTGGAATATTTCTATTTAGAGCCGAATGATCTTAGGGAAGTGGTATCGGTGCTTCTGATGAAGTTATAGCAGATTTCCAAGGTTTTGGTTTACTACTTTCAAAAAAAATGGTTACAATTTAAGAGCATAGTTTAAAGTTAGTTAATGATGGATAATTGCTTTCACTTAGTTTTTGAAAACTCCTTAACTACCGTACATGTTAGACATTTTATGCAAACATTTAAAGCATTTTCCCCTGTATTACGTTCCAATTTCTGGTTAACAATCCTTGAACTAAAACATTAGTTAAACTAAAGACATACAAAATGTATTCTAGAACTTATTTTGTATTCTTAAAATAGTTTTACAAAAGAAAACAAGAAAACATGAACAGAATATGAAGTATAATTGTATCATTTGTATAAAAGAAGACCACTCCATAAGTGTGCTTCTTAGATTAAATTAAAATCAGTGGCACTACATTAGTCCATAGCTTGTATCACTGTCCATCTGGCATTTGATTTGTTGGGTTTGCACTTTTGTTGGCCTGTCATGATGTCAGTTTTCATACATCTGGCTGCCAAAGCACTCAGCAGATGGACAGAGAGGATGGTGGCAATGTTTGCCAGTTAGTGCCACTCTGAAAGTGGACCCTGATGTGTCATGCAGAACAACCAACATGGATCAAGACGGCAGTATATTAATGAAAGAGAAAAAAAAAGGGCTGTAGAGAAAGCACTGCCAGGCTGTCATTGTGGTCACTCATCTTTACTCTACATCTCTAGATGTTCTGCTGAGATAGGTGACAAGGGACTGGCTGGCCTAAGGCGAAATCCTTTTTTACACCTAATTTACTATAATAATCCCAATTTAAAAGAAAGTATCAACAGTTTAGATGGGAAATTCTATCTTTGAACATATTCATAACTACCACAGAAAGTATTATATTTGTGCCCCCCTATATTTTTGTGTCTGTTTCTGCCATTTTTATTCTCAGCTTGAAACCATACAGAACAAAGTACTTCAGCTCTGGAATACATTAAGGTTGCGGCTCACCTTTGAACAAGGAACAGACAACATCATGCCACATGTTGAGAGCTTGGTATACTCCAGCAATAAGGAGAAGATGTTTCAAGGTAACCAGGATAATTTACCTATTAACCCAATGCGCTGAACAATGTCCGCATCACTGATTTAACAGATATCAGACCGAAATAACATTGAGTCTGCTGCAAACGTTTATTCTACAAGTATTGCAGACCAAATATGAATACACAGTGGAAATCAGATATTTACTTTCCCTGTACAAACTAAAACAAAATCGTTTCTACTTGCAAAATGAAGATTTTGATGATTTATTTTCTCCAAGGCCAGAAGTATACAAAAATCAAGGTCTGACCCAAAGTGCATGTGCAAACGTATAGTAATATTTCGTAGTGAAAATGTCATTCTCTTTGAATAGCCTTTAATCTGTTGATGATAAAAAACTAATTCTACAGTAAATAATGAGGATATCATACAAACTGAGGTTTTTTTTTGCTTTTCTATTCCACTGCCTTTATGTCACACCTTTAGGGACTAGGTAACCCATGGAGCTCTACAATTCTTTCCTAGATATCCTGTAATCTTCCAAGAAAAAAGTGTGTTTCTTTTTAAACTACATACAGATATTTGCCTCCATTTAAATGAAATGTTTCGGCATTGAGCAATTAACATAGGATAACCCTACCTTGTGTGTCTTTATAAACAGTGTATTCAAATATTCATGTTTTATTCTTCAACAGTTTATTTTCCTAAAATTTTCATCTCCTCAATGCACCATGGATGTATTTCACATTTCCGTGCAAATTAAGCAGAATGATTAATATTCCTTTGAAACATTTCTTTATGTAAACGTGGCATTTAAATGTCAAAAACACCGGGTAATCATTCTGGTATTTGGAGCATTCTACCCTTTGTGTCACTGACAGTCCACCCCTCTGTCTGTATTTATTTATGCAAATACTCCTTTGTTTTTCTGTCACTACGAGGTTGCACTCAGTCCATCCAAAAACTATAAAATGAATTGTAACTCTTACCTGTATTTGTAACTCTTACCTGCGGAGAGGTTCAGTAATTTACGTTCCGACTGACAAGAATCTCACTGAATCTTCTTGTTTATCGTTTAATATATATGTATGATGTAGTCAGTAATCAGAATTTTGAACATGTCATTAAAACTACAAAGTCTAACCTGTAGCTCCCGAAAAAACACCAAAACTGACCAAGGAATGTCCAAATGCCATCACTCTATTTTGAGGGACGCTATTATGTTTAATGTAGAAATTCAGTAATAAGATGCATTTTCTCATTGTCAAGTTAAGGTATATCAGCCAGTCCCTTACTAAATGTTGCGACTGATTGGTTGATCAGAACTCCCTTCCTCCAGAAGGTTTTTACTTATATGGTAAAGAGTCTGGTCGCTATTGGGTCCTGGCCAATAAAGGACTGAGATTCAAAAGGAGAAACGTTGACATGATCAACCTTGATCAATATTTTCAAGATCCGGTTGAGAAAACGTCTTGTTTGTGTCATTCACTGTTAATTTTGTTTTCATTTTGTATGAAGTACTTTAACAGTGCTACGGTTTATATTTTATTTCTTCCTTTTCATAGTGTCGTAAAATCCTGATCTCTCTGCCGTCGCAATTGGATTGAAGTACATTTCTGGTTCCAGCGGCTGTGTGAAGGATGAGTAGCGATGAGGTGATGAATCTAATCGTAGCGAAACCATGTCAAATGATGATGTTGAAAATAAGAAACAGGGGATGTGACGTATGCCATAAAGCAGTCAGCACATTTGTAGTTGTTCTGTGTTAGAGGGCTCCTGCCACCCTCCTCAAAGTTGCTTAGCGCCGCTTAAAGCGATACAGACTCCTTCAGGTCATAACAGTGGTGTCATTCAATGAGCTGGGAAACAATGTATATTTTATGAATGTTGAAAAGTTACTTAGTGTTGCTTTAACAACAGTGTGTTGAACGCTTCATATCACTTATTACTATGCAATACCAGTCTGTTAGGTCGAGCAAATATTGTGATAGATAACATCATAAAAGCTACAATGATCAATAAGGTCTTTCATTTCAGTATCAGTATGAACAAGTACTATTTTATTATAGTTTTGGATGACTGTAATCTAGGAATGTGGCAAGACATCAATTTAATAATAATAATAATAATGTATACATTATTGATCCCGTAGGAAATTGTTTTTGGTGTAAACCGCACCGAGGCAGCCATTTTGCAGGCGCCAGGTAGGCAGTAGCGTAAAGGGTCTGGCCTAAGGACCCACATTGGATGCTGTGGTGTATTTTGTCCTGGGCTGGATTCAAACCCATGACCTTTGGATTGGAAGTCTGGTGACATTCCAATGCAGCTATCCAGCTGCATAACTATTACATAACAATAGTGATTTTTATTTAATTCAGAATCTATTTGAAATGTTCCAAAATCGGTCAGTTCCCATTTTGTAACCACGTCATGACTTTGACGTCATGACACAACCACTTCTGGAACATACAATGGAAAAATACAAAACAAAGAAGAAACTAGGGATTATATAGATTTAGACTGGAGTATATAATGAGGATCATTAGCACGCCTAAAGATTAAAGTAGCTATCATTAATTATAGTGTTTTGAATCAAAATTGCCACAAAAATCCAAATCAAATTTAATCATGAGATGGTGAAAGATTTGCAACCCTAGTTAAAATGTCCTTTTTGGTTTAAATTGGTGAAAAAAATACTTTGTGATATACAGCCATAGGACACCATTGTAATCTTACGACTATTTTAACAGGTAAGTAGTAAATCTGTATATTTTTGAGACATGCATATATGATTATGCATGGAGAGGGTTAGGCATAAACAAAGACAGATAGTATGGATACAGTCACACAGACACAGCTGGAGGACATTCTCTCTCAGTGACAATCAATCAGACATGATTATCCAGCCTTGAACAGGAACATGTGTGTGGCCCCTCAGTGTGTGCTGATACTGGGTGAACGCATCATTAGGAATAATTGCAGATTGCAACAGAACCTCTTTATTGTCACTTTTAGAGATTGATCAACTGATTATCCTTAATAATATACACATCAAGCCCCCATTTTCCTGCTCTCTTTTCATTTTTTACCCACCGCCTCATCAAGCTCTTTGCTATGATCTTATTTTTGCGGTAGACTAACTACTTAACAAGAAAAATGATATATTTTTTTACAAACAGTCTGCCACTCAGTAGAAATGAATCATCTATTTTTTGTTGTAGTTTTTAACCTGCTGCTCTTCAATCATAGGTAAGGAGAAGCTCCATATTTACTAAGGCTTTTATTTTCATCTGATTCACCCAAACCAAAAAAAGATCTGATGCCAATATTGGAAATCTGTAAGCTCACAGTTTTGGATGTATATTCACCTTCTTAGCCATGTTTATTTCTAAGTGGTCTTACTAAAAGAGAAGTAAAAAGGTGGGAATTATTACATGTTTTTTTTTTTATTTCTACAATGATGCCTTATTTAAAAATGATTAATAGATTCAGACAATGTGTAGAGTAGAATCTCAGCATAGGTGCGGTAATTGCAAACATATATCAGGAGTTATACAATTATTTCAAATGGTTGTTGCTCTCCTGCTTCTCCTATCCCAGCTATTTAATAGCTTTGGCTTTCCTCGCTTATTGCCTTTTCTCCTCTTCTTTATCTTTCATCCCTTCCAGTGTCACTCCCTTCCCTCTTCCCTCCAACCAAAAAAATAAAAACACTGTCCTCTTTGTGTGGCTTCCAGCCAGTTTGCCTCTACTAATCCCTCTTTCATGTTATTTTCCTTTCCTCCTCTCCCCGTCTACGATGTTCCCTCTTTCCCATTATCTCTCTTAGCCATTTTTCCCAGCCGCCACTGTTCCCACACCTCCGTCTTTCCCTCCTTCTCGTAATCTGTTTCTGTGTCACTATTTGAGGCCGCCGCAAATACTTAGCAACTCTCCTCAGTCAACTCGTAAAGGAATTAGAAGCCTACCAACGGGTTTCCATTTGTACAGTCTTATATCTTAATGGCCAATCTATACCGGCAGTGCTTTTATGAGAATAAAATGTGTGTGTGCGTGCTTGTGACTGTGTATATGTGTGTGTTAGGGGCTTGGTTTCTTCATGATAGATGGGAAGAATTATCCAGTAACACTACTGTACTCCTGCGCTCTTGTTATCTGTACGTTAAGTGCATGCATGGCCGCTCATGTCTGCATGCCTAATGAGCACATTTTAATTTATCTTTTCTTTTAAGGGCAGGGTTGTGAGCGTGTGTCTGCCAACTCCATTAATGGGGTTTCACACAGCGTGATTCGTGAGTGTTTTCGTAGTTAGAGTGTCCTCACGTGTGCGAGAAAAAAAGGTGGAAATGACACCAGATAAACCCACAGATGGAAGCCCAGCGGGCTGGGGACCATTACGTTCACGAACACAAAGATCGGTAAGTAGATACTGGCCTCTCCCTCTTTCGGAATAACGACAAGGGGGGCAAATGAAATAACCCACATCTTTAGTGCTTGTGCTACATCGTATGTGTGTCTTCACGTGGCCAGCCTGCAAAATATGTGTTGGAGATTTTGGGACAAAAAAAATTTACCTTTAGGAAACTGTCAGCTTAGAGAATTGGCTGCAGTTTGGTTTTTTATAATAATCAACTTTATTCTGAATTGTAACCAAAAAGTGTTTCAGCTCCCTCCCTAACTCAGAGGACAATTACGAAAGCTAGATTTCTTGTGTGTGGGTCAGAGCCAAACCTAAATTAACTCTCCCAGTCAGACATGCATAGAAGTCTGCAGGTTTTCAGACAAACAATGAAATAAATGGCCACCATTGTCATATCATTTAAATAGGTTTTATTTTGCTGCAGGTACTCGTTGCTTCAATGGACCCCAGACACCTCTTTTCCTCCAGCTGATTGTTATAGAGCAGAAATTGTCACTTTGTTTTATATCACTGTTCTCACTGAGGACATGCTGCTGTGTTACCCATTCAGTGTCAGCAGAGTACGAGGGGAAGGTGTGCATAGATGGGATAACTTGTTTATGTTTACGGTGAAGAAACACCCACAAGCAAATTGCACTTATGCAATTTATGATGTTTTAACAGTGGAAGCCTATTCAGCTTTCCCATCAGCAGGAAACCTACTACTGAGTCAGTCAGACAGACAGCATCATATAAACCTGTTATCAGAATAGTTAATATTCTTGGTAGGCACAGAGCAGGTTTATCATAATATAATAAAGCTTAGTAGAACTGGAAATGTTAATAAAAGTAAAATAGGGTTTGAGCTTTCTGAGGATAAAATATATATAAAAACAAATATTTAGCAATTTTACAGTGCAGAAATATTAAGCAACTAATTGAAAATCAGACGTTTTCCAATCTTAGTTGTTTTTTTTAATACTTATCAATTCACCAAAGAATTATAGGCAAACAACTCAAATATTTCCAATAAACACTTTTGACGTTTAAAAATTAATTGAGCAGTATAGCCCCACTGCTTTGTCAGTTTGTTGATCTGTTGCTGATCATCTTTGTTTATGCTGCAACAGCCTCGGTGTTGAAAGAGTTGAAAGTTTTTTTTTTCATTGATTTACTTCTTATTCCTGGACGACTGCTCAAACAGAGTGTCCTCTAAAGACTGGTTTGGGATTAGATTTCGGGCCCTTTCCTTGGCCTTGTCTGTGAGTACTGAACATCCTGTAGGTCTTGTTACTCCAGTTGGGTTGCAGTTTTGGAATCTTGACAGAACTACAAGATGAAAGATCCTGGCAGCTTCATATTTGATGCTTCTTAAATCCTTGGAAGTTAATTTGAAGTTGTTTTTTTCAACAACACATTTTTTGAAACCATATTGCCTATTTGCAAAAAAACAGACGATGACTTGGTGATCAAACCTGAATAGTTTAGTAATTTAAATAGTCTGAGAGACTTTTGGTAAGTTTTGACATTTTCAGAGTCAGTTAAATATTTTTTAGATAATTTTTGCCCACAGAAAAGAAGCTACCAAATAACCATGCCTACTTTGATACACAATGTTGACCTCATTAGGCCAAACCCTCCCTCATTACTCAGATACACATCATCTGCTATGCTTGAAGCCATTAAAAATGCTGGGTCGTGCGGCTTAAGAATTATGATATAACGAGAACATCGACTTTAATAATTGTGCACAACGTGTAAAATTGAAATACATGACATAATATAATTTCATCCAATGACTGCTAGAGATGGGCATTAGCCAATAAGGTTAGATTATTAGGTTGCAAACAATGGATAAATAGATTACATTTCTTTAATTTAAAAAAGTAATATTGTATAATGCAGTTGTAAAATTGTTAAGCCTACCTTGCATTCAATTCATTGTTCTTGATGTACAGACTTAAATTAAAAAACCAAAAAGAAATTTACATTGTGTAGTCACATGAAAGTGCCTCTAAATTTTATCATTCGTATTGTATGACCATTTCATCAACCAGCTGACAGGCAGTGTGTAACATCATGGGGAGTCCAACATTACTCTACTTTCCCTACGGCTGTAACAGAATTCAGTCCAGCGCTTTCTTTGGGACTTTATCAAAGGGCATAAGAACGAAAAAATGTTTCAGGGGTGTATGATGTCCTCCCGAGCCCATCAAACCTGCACACCTGGGGCAAAATGATACCTGCATGCCCCCTATGTTCCAAGATAGAGACCTTGGAACACATCTTGAGCAGCTGCACCAAGGAACTGAGCTAGGGTCGCTATCGATGGAGGCACGATCAGGTCCTCAAGTCCATAGCTGAGGCAATCAGCGAGGGAATTAAAGACACCCGATGCACCCAAGCTACAGCCAAGGCCAACATCAAAGAGCTGCTCGACTGGTTGCTCTCCACAGCCCGAGACTGGGTGATGACAGTTGACCTGGAGAGACAGCTGAAAAACCACCACACATCACCCAGTCCAGATTGAGACCAGACATCCTCCTGGTCTCTGAGGCTACGAAGGAACTGCTCATGCTCGATCTGACAGTTCCATGGGAGGATAGGATGGAGGAGGCACAGGAGAGAAAAAGGGAGAACAACCAGGAGCTGGTGGAGGACTGTCGCACGGATGGCTGGAGGGCTAGATGCTTGCCAACGGAGGTGGGGAGCCGGGGATTTGTCAGCCTCTCCACGAGCAAGGCCTACGGCACACTAGGCATAACAGGGGCCAATCGGAAGAGAACTATCAATAGCAATGCAAAGGCAGCAGAGAAAGTGTCCAGATGGCTCTGGCTGAGGAGGGGAGAGAGGTGGGGGGAGTAGAATGCCTCTCGGACACAGGCCGGGGTCTGATCAGCCCTGGTTGGGTCGCCTGGACGAGGGTGTCTGATGTGAGACCCGAAACACCCAGTGACTCCAGGAAACAACACTGATGATGTGTCCAGGTCAGTGTATCGGGGAGATGTTTGCAAAACTGAGACAACCTAAGAAACCAGTGACAACCAGGAATAGACTGGGTGACAACCACAAAGAGTGTTGTGACATCTGGAGAAACAGAAGAGGGCCGGAGAGATGACAACCCGGGTTGGGGAGGGTTGGCAGCCCAAACCAATTCTTCTGAGGGGAAGAACCCAAAGCAAGCTACGAAACCCACTAAGGAAAAATACCCCCAGGGGTGCCCGAGAGGGGCGGAGGATGAGCACCCCATCAGGATGGACCTAAGAACGACGACTCAGGAAAACGAATTAACGACAACGGCAACAGCATGCATCTGCGGAAAAACCTGCAAGAATGAGAGAGGCCTATATGAGCATACATCAAGGCAGGATGGCAGGAGAGCATACATCAAGGCAGGATGAGATGCTTGACAGTGGCAAATAAGAAACAACGCACAGAAGTTACTTATGGTCAGACGCAGGAGGAGCTGGGCCCGGAGGCAACCCACAGTGCCCAGAGACTCCAAGTGTCACCAGCCTGCATCCAGCAGCTCACCTGACACCCAGAGCCCTCTCGAAGTAACATCATCTCTCAACAACCTGCAGGATCCCCAGAGGCAGCAAGCTCTAGCAACGGGCAGCGCTCCTTCAGCCCAGCCAAGGATACCGTGGGCCCAGTCCTCAAAGAGAGCAGAGTGGAAGCAGCTTGATGAGGATGTAGATCAGATCCTAGAGGCAATCGCCAAACGGGATGTAGACCAGAGGCTGAAAATGATGACAAATGTTATAGTGAACATGGCAGCAGAGCGATTTGGAACATAGGCACATAACCCATCACCATCAGCTTATGCTCCAAGCCACAGAGCAAGGAAGATCCAGCGCTGCAGGGAACAGCTCAAGCTGCTAAAAAAGCAATACAGAACAGCAGAAAAAGCTGAGCGAGTGGGCCAAGCAGAACTAAGAGCAATCCTGAGGAAGCATCAGTTGACCATGGGTAGGGCAGAGTTCCACAGGAGGAGGTGGAAGGAGAGAGCCAGGAAGAGGGCAGCTTACCTGGTTAATCATTTCAAGTTGACCAAGCTGCTCCTTGGCCAAAAGAAGACAGGCAGCCTCATCTGCTCGAAGAAGGAGGTCAACAACCACCTCAAGGTCAAATACAGTGACCCCAGCAGAGAACAACCGCTAGACCTATGCGATGCACTGATAGAACTACCAGAGCCTAATTCAGACTTCAACCTGAAGGAGCCACGCCTAATTGAAGTGGAGGAAGTGGTGAGGGGAGCAAGATCAAGCTCTGCTCCAGGCCCAAGTGGTGTGGCTTATAAGGTCTATAAGAACTGCCCGAAACTGCTACGCCGGCTTTGGAAGGCCCTGACGGTTATCTGGAGGAGGGGGAAGATTGCCCAGTCAGGAAGGTATGCTGAGGGAGTGTATATACCAAAAGAAGAAAAGTCTGTACCACAACTGTCCCAGGAGGCAGACGGATTCTTCAGAGGTTGGAGAGGATCATTGCTTGGGCACACATCTGATTCAAGGTAGCAAAGTCCAGATCTCTGGTACTACGGAAAGGGAAGGTCTCAGACAAACTCCGCTTTAGGTTGGGAGAATATGTGATCCCGTCAGTCACTGAGAAAACAGTGAAGACCCTGGGGAAGGTCTCCATCAAGGCAACCAGTGCTGACTTGGACGGATGGCTGAGAGCAGTGGATAAGTCTTGCCCCCCCCCGGTAGATTCAAGGCCTGGATATACCAACATGGAATCCTCCCAAGAATCCTCTGGCATCTCCTGGTCTACGAGGTTCCCATGAACCTGGTGGAAGGGCTTGAGCAAAAGATGAGCAGCTATCTTCGCAGATGGCTGGGTCTACGACGCAGCTTTAGCAACATCGGGCTGTACGGGAACACCAACAAGTTGTGCAGGAGGAGGTACAAGCTTCAGTGGAGGAGGAGCGAACCAGGAGAGCAGTGGCCATGAAGCAGCAAGGATGAAGTGGGAGGAGGCAATGGAGTGGCACATCACTTGGAAGTACATCTGGCAGTGGAACCCCCAGAGGATCAAGTTCCTGGTCCAAGGGGTGTATGATGTCCTCCCGAGCCCACCAAACCTGTACACCTGGGGCAAAATGGAGACACGTACATGTCCGCTATGTTCCAAGATGGGGACCTTGGAACACATCTTGAGCAGGTGCTCCAGGTGCACTTAGGTAGGGTCGCTATCAATTGAGGCACAATCAGGTCCTCAAGTCCATAGCTGAGGCAATCAGCGAGGGAATTAAAGACACCCGATGCACCCAAGCTACAGCCAAGGCCATCCAGCTTGTGAAGGCAGGACAGAAGCCAGAGAGAACATCAAAGAGCTGCTCGGCTGGGTTTTTCTGGCCAAAAATATTTTGACTCAGCCCAAACTTAATGCAATAGTCGAGTCTAAAATCATTCATAGCTCTCTTTTAATTTACTTAACCTAAATGTATCTTCTGACTGAAATCAACTTTAAAGTTTTTGAGTGACAAAGCAAAACCAAGAATCTATACAAGAAGCTTAAGACTATGGAGATGGTCAGGATGTTTGTCATTGTTTGTCAAGCTTTGGAGATCAATATTAATAATACAAATACCAAAGGAAACCTCTAAAAATCTGGTCAGTAATCATATAGGATTAAAAACTAACACTGCAGGTTATCATCTATGCTTGCTTCACAAATGTGAGAGGAAGCTGTTTGTCCAATGAGCACTAATGCATCCCTATGTTGGCACTGGCACTATAGCTTTGAACTGTTAGTAGCTCAAAAACTGTGCAGTCCTTCCCTTCTGTAACATTAAGAATATGACGGCTGTGATTTTCATAAGAAACCTCGGTTCAAAAACAAATTAACTTGGGGCCAAATAAAAGCTTCACCATTTTGGGATCTTGTTCCCTTAGTTAGTAAATCTGTGTTAAAGAGTGGAATTAATACTTTGAGTACATGAGCAAAGCGTTTTTGCTGACAGCAAATTTAGGAAATGCTTCTCAGTTAAAGCCCCGCTCATCGTTGCTGAAATCATAAAAAGCTCTAAAATAAATTATCTGTTTTATTAAACATACTTTGATCCTCAAACTGTCTTGTCAGTCACGAATCCTGTTGTTTTAGACTTTTTAAACACAAAAAAGACCCACACAATTCTACTTTAACTGAATGATAACCTGTTTTTTGGCATTTTTGGCATAGTAAGCAATGTTTTCTGTAAAGCTTTTAGTCTCCAAATAAATCTGAAAACTATTTTGCAATTTTTATACACAGATCAACGGATAAGGTTTAAGTATGTGACAATTGTATTCATTTTAGAGCATGTATTATTTGCGCCAAACTTGCTTAGGGAATTCACATGTCGACATCGATACTGCTCTTGTAGCTGGTGAGAGATATAATGTATACTCCTTTGACACCATAAAAAAAACACCAGAAAGCTGGATTTGCTTCTCTGTCTCAGTTAAAAATTCACAATGTACATCGCTCTCACTTCCATATAAACAAACAAACAAACAGCACATAGCCTACATCCTACTAAACCTTATAAACAAGCGTAAACAAGACATAAATAGACATCAATAAGTATCAATACTGCACCAGGGTTACTTATCTCCCAATGCCTAGTAATACATTGTTTGAGTAAAATTATGCATGTTCTTAATTCATTAAGGGTAATTCAATAAGTGGGACTTAAAAGCTATAATTCATACTATTGACAAAATTCGACAAAATTAAAAGGGGATATTTGAATAATTCCCCTCTCAAAGTTGTGAAAACTTCCCTCTTCCACTATCTCATCAGAGCATATCATAGCAATACTGAGTCTCTGCTATTATTTATTACGGAGTTTTAGAGTCACTCAGAAAACAACAGTTTGTTTGTTACATAAACATGTTGTTGAATTTAATTGGTAAAATAAATTTGTTTGTATAAGGAGCCTAGAGACGAGGCTCAGGGAAAGTTACTTTCCATTCTCATTAGACCGTATGTTTGATTAGTTTATTCCTCCATCTAATCAAGCTTACAGTATCACAGCATAGTGTGCGCTAGCATAGCATGTGTTCGCAGCCTGCAGCAATTTAAATTGCATTTTGTATAGACTTCAGCTTTGAAAAATGGGGGCGATTTGTAAAATGCATTGTAATGTTTTCTGGGTGTTCATGCTTAGGCAAATTGATTGCATTGCCACATGCTTTGAGAATATGAATATAAAGCGGTTAAGCTACACATAACAGCATGGAATGACACAAAGCACTTTATTCTTCAAAAACTCCAAGCCGGTGTGGTAATATATGGGAGCCTTTCTGCCACTATCACACTTTGCATATGTTACACCTTTCTATTAAAGTGATTGTCTATACTGCTTTAACAGTACCTTTATACTGCTTTCTTCATCTTTGCATCATTATACATCCTTTCCAATCTCTTTCCAGTAAAGATTATCTATACATCTTAACCGCTTTGATTTACTTCCTTCAACAAAGCCCTGTGGGCATTATCCCCTTTTTATTTTCACATATCATGTCTTGTCCTTCACTGTCATCATTCCTTCTTTAGTCACACATTATTGCTAACACTCAAGTTTCCACAGAATGGATAGTCTGCATCATAACCTTTAATACATGCAACACAAATAGATACAATGCAAATTAATTCATATCCATTGAACTTTTAAATATTTGCTCAACTTACAATCACAAAACTATATTTCATTGGAATTTTATTGCTATAATTATACTTGTAAGTCTTTTAGGAGGTGTCTCTACCAGCTTTGCATCAAGTGACTGAAATTTTTGCCCTCCTTTTGTAAAACAGCTCAGGCTCAGCCAGATTAGATGGAGCGTTTGTGAACAGCTATTTTCAGATCTTGCCAGAGTTTTCCTATTGGGTTTAGGTCTAGGCTTTGACCGGGCCATTCTAACACATGAATATCTTTGTTTTAATTCAATTGTAGTTCCTGGCTTTATGTTAAGAGTTGTTGTCTTGCTGTAAAGTGGTCCTCTACCCCAGTTTCCATTCTTTTCCACAATTCAATGATTTTTTTGTTTTTTTTACAAGATTACCCTGTGTTTGGCTCCATCCATCGCCCCATCAACTCTGTGGATCTCTGCATTTTGTCCAAAGTCACAATGGGTTTCATGGCTGTGATCAGTCTTCTCTTTGTTTGTCAGTTTAAGTGAATAGCCTAGTCTTGGCAAGTTAACACTTATGCCATACGCTTTCCACATCAATATGATAAATTGAACAATGCTCTGTGTGATGTAATTTATTTTAAATAGCGTTAGTCTGCTTTAAACGTCCCTGCAACGTTATCTCTGACCTCTCTGGTGTGTCCCTTGGAATTGATGATAATGACTGCTCCCCAATCTCTTAACCAACATCTAAGACAATCGCAGAGCAACTGTATTTGTCCCGAAATTAGACAACACACAGGTAGACTCTTTTTAGTCATTAGAAATCATCAGGCAACTTCTGAGGTTTGTTGATTGCACACGGAGAAAAGTGGGCTGAACAATTAAGTTTTTATTGTTAGTTGTTTAAATCCTGTATAATTTACTTTCTACCTCCCAATTGTACATCTCTTTGTGTTGGTCTTTCAAATAAAATGACATCGAAATATATTCATGATGGTGGTTTTAAGGTGAGAAAATATGGAGAAGGGGTAGAAATACTTTTGCAATCCTGTGTATGAGCAGCTAAACACTGGCTAGTGTAATCAATCCTACACGTAAAGACTCCCACACATCGCCACAGTGGTGCTTCATCTACACACACACACACACACACACACACACACACACACACACACACACACACACACACACACACACACACACACACACACACACACACACACACACACACACACACACACACACC
>JAVLVB010000374.1:220768-231879 GCA_032876305.1 Orestias chungarensis
CATAAAATCCTTTCTGGGGATTGGACAGCTGACAGTGTTGGCATGACACATTGTCTCCCTTTATATCAATCAATCTCGCCAAATGCCGGCAAAAGGCCCGCAGATTGCCAAATGATATTGGTAAGCTTTCATCAGACTTTGTGAGTGATTAGGTAGCGGGGAAAGATTGGCTTTTTCAAGGTGACGTGTGTTCGGTTTTGCCGTGCACATCCGTAAAAGTGCTGCCTCAGCGCGCACATACGTGAACAATGAAATAAGAAGAAAACATGTGTCAGGTATGATATAGAATGGCAACAGTTGCTCTCAAAGGTGCCTAACAGGCTGTATATGCTGGAAAACCTTACAGCTAAGAAGTGTGGCAAACTTTTCTCAGACTGATGATCTCACTGACGCTGCTTCAAGCAAAAGAGGTCCTACTAGCTATTACAGGTACTGTAGGGTGACCTAACTTTTCCTTACAACATATGTTTTAGTTGATACGTTTTTTTTAAACAGTAAAAAATAGTATGTTTCTGTGTTTATTTGTAATAATGAAGGGTTTTTTTCACCATTGAAGAACAGATTGACAGTCTTGAAAGGAATATACTCATATCTCATAAAAAACATTGGTGTACACAGAAATTTTTTCTCCTTAAATTTGAATGAGATCTTACATAAACCTGCGTTTTGTACTGTTAACCAATAAAAACAATAGTTTTTAGTATCCCACGGCAGGGTTTAAGATCAAATTTAAAAAAAAGTGCTCCAAGATAAAGCAGAGACAACTACTGTGGTACCACACATCTGATTTGTATCACATTTTATCACAACATTTGGTCATGATTTTAGCACCACAACTGAATCTACTTTCCATTAACAAAATATATAAGTAGAACAAATAATTAAAACAATACCAACAAAAACAAACTACCTTTCTGACACAGTTACTTATTTTTTCATTGATGTTGACATCTAGAAAAAAACAAAAACCTAATGTAGGTCTACATTTGAACAAATAGAATTTTTTTAATACTGTTACCTCTATGGATTTTAGGTGTTGTAGTGAATTTGCCCCTGATTCATATGTATGTTGTGCAAAATTATGAATGGACCGAAAATCATGAAGTTACTTTTACCAAGGGGTGCACAATCTCGAGAAAAAACAAACAAAAACGAATTGTGATGTTATTGTTCAAATTTGTGATGACAAAACCAAATCTCCAGTTTTTTTTTTCTTTCGTTTACCCTGTCTAAAGGTGTTCACATATCTCTTCTATAGAAAGGCGTTTCATTCAAATTAAAATAAATAAATATTTCATGAAATAAATTAAAATCCCCATGAAATAAAATTACCTAATATTTAAAGAACATAAAAAAAATTTTTATTTATTAGATTTTTTCCACAATGTTTATTTATTTGTTTATTTCACAATGAAGGGTTTTATTTATTTATTTATGTACTTATTTATTTATGTATTTATTTCATAATGGAGTTTTATTTTATTTCGTGACATTTTATTTCGTAAAGACGCTTTACTATTTCAGAAGCTTTTATTTCGAAACCCCCTTTTTTATTTAAAGCTCTTTTTATTTCATGTTCGTATATTCAAATGAGGGGGCGGGTCTTATATAAGGGGCGGGGCTGGTCCATACTGTTTAAAGGACAGCAACCATTGAGATGTCTATGACAGCGAAAAGAAATATATAACAGGAGAAGAAAAAAATAATTAAGGCCATTTTTTGGAGTCCATTTATTCAGTCTTTCTACAATCTCTGCGAACAGAAGCATATCCGACTGGTTGAGAGAAGCTGCTAACCATCTTTACGGCATGGTAGAGCGACAGACATCCGGTCCAAGAGCTTGATCTCTCTAAAGCAGTTCAACACATCGTCTTCAATGTCTACATCTTGAAGGGCACTTATTCACTCGAGCTTTTCGAGAAACCTTTCAATACGGCCTAAAATAGTATCGGACGTCAATTAATTTTGCTCAATTTCACTAGCAAACGGTAACATTTCATGTTGTAGTTCTCCGATATCATATATTTTGCCCGCTAAACAAATCAGTCTGAACAAAAGCGGGGAAATCCTGTGCTCTGATTGGTCATAAAGATTGGAATACTGAAGCGGATGCACTCCGCCATTCCTGACCAGCTCCGTCCCACAGACTCCGCTCCCCTCATTTGAATATACGAACATGAAATAAAATCAGCTTTAAATGAAAAAGGGGGTTTTGAAATAAAAGCCGCTGAAATAGTAAAGCGTCCTTATAAAATAAAAGCGTCACTAAATAAAATAAAACTCCATTATGAAATAAATAAATACATTTTCAGACTTTCTAGCACCTTCACAGGTTGTCCACGATGGGGCGCCAGAGAGGCATTCCAGCTGGAGCAGCTCCTCACCTTAGCTCGTCCAGATGATCTGCATTTGGCTGATTGGGCTGAGCTGCTTATAAGGAGCAGGGATCCAGCTACTCGTCACCTGAGTGTTTGATACTCCTGGTAACGTTACCATTCTCAGCGCCAGTCTCTAGTTCTCAGAGTTTTTCTAGTCGTTTTATGTCTGTTTATTTGCTACTTTGTTTCACCTGTGCTACCTGTTTACTACCTTTGTGCTCGTTAGTTCAGGTTCACCTCATTTGTGTTCATACCCGCTCCAATCATCATCTCTTGGATTCCTCGCCACTTTGGTTCCTGCTCACAGTGCTCAGCTCGATCTGCCCGCTCCTTCCATTCACCATCTGCCTCACGCCCCTCTGGACAACAACCACTTGGAGTCAGCTGGAAGGTCTCTCCACTCACCCCTCCCTGGCGTCAACACCCATCTATTCAGTAAGCCTCACATCAAATCTTCTCTGCACTGGTTCCTACTACTCACCTTCTCCGTCTCATCTCCAGAAGTCTCCGGTTTCCCACGTCGCTCTCAGTTATCTGGATTCCCTTACCGTTCCCTGCTGTGACCATTGCTTCCTGTTTCAAGACACATCCACATTTCCTCAATAAACTGTGTTATTATTATACTCCTGAGAGTCCTCTGTTTATGTGGGTCAGATACCTGAAAACCATGACATAAATAAATAAAAAAAATCCTTCATTGTGAAATAAATGAATAAATATAGTGGAAAAATTAAAATAAAAAAAATAATAATAAAAAAACATTCTTTAAATATTAATTTTGTTTTATTTCATGGGGATATTAATTTATTTCATGAAACATTTATTTATTTAATCTTGAATGAAACTGCTTTCCATTCCATTTTTCCTTTGAGCTGTCACATCTCAGCAACTAAAAGATACGTGAAGTTTAGGTATTGGGAGCAGTTAAAAACCATTTGAGCAAACAAATATATCACTGGCATACAGAGAATGAATGGATGATGCTTTAAATAAAATTGTAATGGCAATGTGCATCAAAGCCTTCATTTTTAACCCAATAATGCACACAGCAGTTCTGTGATGATAATTTGATGTACTGTTGTTGTTGTTCAAGGTGAAATTGTTTATTTCACCTTGAAGTTCCTGGTATCAGAGAGCCTCAAAATGTATGTAGAAGTATAAATAATTCCTTTTTTACTTAAAACAAAAATATGGTTCAAATTTGAACATCATCAGATCACCTTTAGAAAGAAACATTAAATCCCTTATATTCAAATGTATAAGATAAACATGATAAAATAATAAATAATGTGACAGTTTATTACTTAAAGTTTTTGTTATTCAGGTGGTGAACTAGTCATGTTTTTAAAGCAAATTTCTTTTGAAAGTGTATGAAAAACAGAAAATACAGGTTCTTCACTAACACCATCATGTCTTCATTTTAAAAACCAGACTGGGCTTCTTTTTCCGTAAGACATGGCTGTAATGCGATACGCTGATACAAATCCTTGATGTAAGCTTAGCCTCTATCCTTTCCTCTCCTTGGATGCTGCATTTAAAGAATACAGGAGATGGCAGAGTTTGATTACAGTATCTTTGTGTATTACAGTGAGAGCCGGAAAAAAAAGCAAAAAAATAAAAAGTATTACTTGGTATATATGTATCTATGTGAAAACGAGATGGATGTGGAGCTAAAGCAGATGGCAAGTGTGTAAGGTAATAGAACTAAATCAATTCCTGCTGAGAGGCGCATAGGAAAGGGACGAAAAGAGGGTATGAGGGAGGGATGAGCAGTGGAGGCAAAATTATTACAGGTAGAGATGAAAGCTTAATACCAAGCTCTTTTTACCCTCATGCATCACTCAATACCTTCTCCATTCCTTAAAGGGATTCAAAAGTGAAACAAAATTCTTCTTTACTGGAGCCTTTGAGGGTCATGTAAGGAGAAGAGGAAGAATCTCTGGATTCAGGCTGCAAGGAGCTGCTGCAGACAACAACGCCGAGCGCGCATCTGCATGTGTGTGTGTGTGTGTGGATAAATATAAATGTGTCTCTTGCATGACAATGTTTGTTCGTTTGTGTCTCTCACAGAACAAAGCCAAGTGATATATTTATAGATCCAAATAATGGCTGCAGTTGGAGTGGTGACTGAAGAGCTTGGCAAGCACGAGTGGAAATGTGACCCGCTGCAGATAAGAAAGCCTTTCATGCAAAACAAAAAGCACAGGCTGATTGTTATCAGGGTTTTAAAGCAATGTGTTTGATCCTAAGTTTTAAAAAGATGGAATCATCGCAATGAGAGGGGTCTAAACGTTTGATATCATTTTAATAAAGATGTCATGGAACATTGAGGACATTTTGGGGAGTTCATTAAGTGTCCTTCTCATAATAATTACATTCGGAAAAAACGGATAGTGTAAGAGAATATATAGATATGTATTTCTGAAAACTGAATCTGTAAAGTCTCAATCAAAAGATATGAAAACAATCTTTTATACTTTCTTATGAAAAAAGCTAGTGGATATTCTTAATAAGATGAATTACTTGAGTTCAGCGCAAGGTTCTGATCTAAAACGCCAAGTATGGACTTGGTGTTGTTGTTTTTATTTAATTTGTCTTTTATAATCCCACTACAGAGTAACTTTGACCCAATTATTACATGTTACCATTTCACCAAGAAAGCCAAGATATTGCCAGATGTACTGGGGTTTGATGTTTCTGGGAGCATTCTGGCCCAGAAACATCTCAAACTCGCAAATATCTGTTACGTAAGACGAAACTGAGAGGTTTGGTGAAGCATCAGGCGGAGAAATTAGCAAAGGTGTGTTTTTCTCAAAATACATCGGCACTCTCACTTTTAATTAACCTGCCAGACATTGCGAAGATGATAACCATGCTTACTTCGGGGTAAACTCTGAATGATACCCGAAACCTGTAAGAATTCCAAAGAGGCAGAGTTTGTTTGGGAAGTCATTGCATTATGCATGAAAGTTTAATTAGAGCCAAAGACAAAACAAAAAGGTTAAAAAGAAAGAAACTTACATGAGGTACATTTTCTCATTCTTTTAATTAAAAAACTCTACATTTAAAACGGGACTACAACTTTTTGGAGGATGAAGCTGACTGAGAAAAGAAAATTGATTTCTAGGCCTGTATTGGTGTGATTATCGGAGGTGGACACAGCACCCAAAATTTAACACTGTCCAGAAACACACTTAGACAAACTATTTTATTTAATAAATATCTAATAACAGAAACCAGCAAAAAGTAAGCTGATGATCTGTTGTATATCTTCAATTTACCTCTTAGCTGAAAGTGTTCTGCCTAAACGGCGATAGATGCAGTTTAAGTTTGGGATGAGATGGAATTTGCAATGTATGTTAAGTGTGAGGGGAAAAAAACAGGAACCTCCAAGTACCCAGGTAACTTTGTTGAAATTCACTGTCAAAAATCCTTGACTAAAATCAATGTGTGTAAGCTCTGAGCTGGCTTTGTTTATGTACAGCTTCACATTTCCACAGCAACCCAACAAAACTCAGCTCAAAACATGTGCCACCCTTAAATGTGTCATACATCTGTTTGAAAAAAGTTAAATATTATAGATGTAAGGCAAAACAAATTAAACATCTCTTGTTGTTTTATCTAAATTTAGATCTACTTGCTACGCTTGCAGTCCAATAACCAATGACCCATCCCATCCAGCACAACCCGTAAAATCTGTTAAAGGCAAGAATTGACGAAAACCCAAACCCACACCATTCTGTTTTAAGCCTTGAGTTCTGCAGCCAGCAGGTCTCAAAAAACCTTTTGTAATTGCTTCTTCAAAACCTTGATTTGCAAAAGCCAGCTTAACCTTTCATATGTCAATCATTGAGTGGCTTTTACTACCTCTCTTGTTCAGCTCAGATGCGTAACAACAGGAGGTTGAATTCCTCCCTCCTAACTTCCCTTAATCTTTTCAGGAATCTGACAGAGTTTACCGAGAAGAATTTATGTCAAGATTTTTCGTCTTAGTGAGAGGGGGCTATCTACTGATAGTATGCAGGAACAGATGGAATATGGGAATTGTTATTGTGTTCATGGATAAGAAAAGGTGCCCTGCTCTCTCCATGCAGCAATGGTGAGATTGTTAAGCACCATAGTACACCTTTAATTTTCATATAAACCCGTGTCTAGGAGTCTGCGGTTAATTTGTGAGCAATTAACATATTTTGTTTTCGAATTTCACAAATTGTCCAATAGGTTGGACAAAATTTGACAAAAATACAGAATCTTCTCACTCATCGAGAACCATAGAATTACCTCTACCAGATAAACTTTACACAGTTAAATCAATTTAGTCTCACCCAGCGATTTTATAAGTGACATTTTTGTATTGATGGATTCCTATTACGGAAACCTACATCAAACCAAAGTACAGAAAGGAATACAGAGGATATAATTTTCCTTTGTGAAAATTACATTCTCAATAAATCTAAAGGCTATGATATTTCTCTGGGGTATATTTGCCTACTGCGACCAACTCTTTGTTATCTATATATTGAATTCTTAAGTCAAGCACATCTATTTTACAGAATAATAAAGCGATCCACTTGACTACATATTCTACTTTTTCTGAATGTAAAACCGAGTTAAATCACAAAACGCAAACACCTCTTAAATTTTGATATTCAATACATGAGCAGATTTAACTATTAGCAACTAGTCCATTCATTCTGTTTATCTGCTTTAACATGTAGCGAGGCTTCTGAATCACTACCTGTCTACAATCTGCACCGACTGTTAAGCAATCATCCATATTAGAGGTTTTGTTTACATCTTGAATAACTAATAACTTGGTGGTTCAACGACAAAATATAACAAATGTAAGAGAGGGAATAACAGCGCCACACATAATCTCGCAAATATCAGGATCGGAGTGCAAGTAGACCAATCTCCAAATACTTTCTCTTTATAGCAATGCTGAGGCTTAACTTTTGATGGTAAATGGTATTGTAGCATTCACTGTGTAGTTTCAAACCACCACTCAAACCACAGCAGCTTTTTAAATGTATTATAAACCCTGGCAAAGCTTACTTGAAACATTTGAATAAATCAATCTTTCTGTAACAAGAAGTCTTACACTGAAAATATTAAACAAAAATTTTTTGCTTAAGAAATATTTTGACGTTAAAGAAAAATATTCAATTTTCCACAATAAGTAGTAATTGTACCACGTTGTCTAAAGCAAATCCAGCCCTAGTCAAGTTAATTAATGCATTAAAAAACTTATAGGTAAAATTGCTATGGTTTCTTGTTTCAATGAGAAACAGCTGTCTGCACAACTCTACAAGATAGGAAATGCAAAGTAACATATAAAGGCATGCATTATCTTTGGCATATGTGACATTTATTTAAGTTAATGACACAAAGTGATAAATGTTCTTAAATATCAACTGTACTCAGTGTCCTTACTCTAAATCACCTTTCATCTGTGGTCAGGTTATTCCTCCTCATTTTCAACTTCCTGCATCATATGACCCCAGTTTATCTTCAGTCATTCATTCAAACTGCATTCCACCTGTGCCAGTCTTGATCCACACCCACAACTTAATATTGTGTCATACCCCAATCTATTTTTGTACCTCTGAACTCCCTCTGTTCTCCTTGGCTCCTTATCCCAGTCAATGAGCTTCTAGGGCACAACCCATCACACTCCATCTCCTCCGTTGCCCATCCATGGAAACATGCACAAGTTGACAACCACACAAAGGCTGTCCCTCCAAGATGCAGACGCAGACATTGTTTCCTTTACTCCCAGAGCAACTGAAGTGTCCCTGAAGCGACTTTGGAGAGCAGTGAAAGGCAGAATAAGGTAGAACAGATGAAGGAATGGCCTTGAGAAAAAAACAATGGAGGAAACAAGGAAAGGGGGAAAATGACTACATGAGTAAAGATTCATATGGTTGCATAGAATAACAAAGAAAGACTGTGAACAGAATGAAAAGTGACATAACAGAAATGTAAAAGTTTATAACATGATACGCAGTGCTAGTAATAAAAACCTTTCAGGCGGCATAAGATGGAGTTTGTTGCTAAGATAAGCTGACATAAGGTTTGTTGTTGGTACTGGAAACAGAATTTAATTCTAAAGCAAACATCTAGAAAGAAAATACCAAAACAAAATGATATTGCTACTCCCACATGTGAACTAGATTACTCATTTATCTTGTTTTCTGCATACACAGTTTAGATAAATCTAAGCTCAGTGTCTTACAAAATGTAGCTTTAATAAAAGATATATATTTTTTGAAGAACATTCTAGTTATTCCCTCAAAACAGAACATGTCTTACATTCATTTTGATTTCTCATAATTATGTGCAATGAAACTCACGGCATAATTGGTTGCCTGTAATGATTGAAGGATCCTTTGATGTAATGAGATTCAAAACAACAGCAAGGAAAGGAACATTGCGACAACAGCAAAAACCGCTTCAACAGGATATAAGTTATCAGAGAAACATATTGTGACTCTCACTTTGAGCATGGGTTTAACAAAAATTGTTTTTTTAAAACATAAACAAAAAGTCGGCAACAAAGTCTGGGATGTTATAAACTAAAACAGCGGGAAATGAAAAAAGACACATTTTGTGCTTGCGAGTAGATAAAAACAAAGGCAGAATTTGAGCAAACAGGATCCCGGCTCATCCATCAGTGGTGGTCACACACAAGGTCGGTTTCTAGAACCATCGTCTCTGCCATCAAACTAAAATCCGGCACATAACCTCCATCATACTGTTGTTTCAGTTGGCTGTCACCAAACCGACATGCCTTGATGTAATTCTTGCAGGTAACTCTTTACTAAGCATTCAAGACCTCTCTAGTGTTATGATTCTTGCAGAGGGGCTGGTTTGTTTCCATCTGCTCCTCCGTTTCCCTTGATGATTATGCAGTTATTTCACCTGTGGAAACCACACCCGCTACTATATAGTGCCCATGCATCCCACCTCTTTTCAGAATCAGAATCAGAAACAATTTATTGTCATTCGCAACACATTTGCCAGATTGTTAAAACAACCAGTGAGCTAAGGCTTTGTTTTGGACTCCTGCCTTTGGCCTTACTCCGGGCCCTTTTCCACTAAACTGGTTCCAGTCCTGGTTCAGGACTAGAGCCAGAGTTAGAACCGGTTCTTTGTGTTTCCACTGACCAAACTGGTTCCAAACTAAGGTTTAGCTGGGCGCCAACTATTCCTGGGGTCAGAGGAAAGAACCGGCTCGACGTCAGCGACTGAGGGCGGGACTACGTAACAACTATTAGCCGGTAAAAAAGGAAAAGAGCGGCCGTTTTTAAACAAAACTGGACTTGTGCAACAAAAGAACCAAAATGTACCTGAAGTCAAAGCAGCAGTGGTCAGGCCTGCTCGCAGTGTGGTCCTCCACCGAAGTGGAAAAAAACTTGCGGGAGCTTCAAGGACCGAACCAGTGTTTCAATACATCCAGCGAGAGATGGCTGCGGGAGGGTCTGAGCACAGTGGTGAGCAAATTATTAACAAGCTTAAAAAGTGTTGTTGTGGTCTTGTGGTGGTTGGATTTGGCGCTAAATCTACTGGGTAATGGTGACCTACGCATACGCATGGAGCGACGTAAGCACGTAGCTTTCTGGCCAGCACCAGTGTGTGGAAAAACAAACGGTTCTTTGTCGGTTCGCACTTGGAACCAGCCGCGAACCGGCTCTAGCACCAGCACGGAACCAGCCCTTGGTGGAAAAGGGGTATCCTTGGATCTGCCTGCTGCCTCCGCCTCCCTGGTATGACCCTATGTATGCTCACTGACCAGTGTACAGTATTACAGTGTTTTTTGGATTCAGTAAGCCTGAATTTAAAATATCTCTTGGAGTGGAGTAATGGTGGCTCAGGAAGAAGGAGTTTGTCCTCCTACCCAGTGGGTAGCTGGTCCATTTCATCTGCCTTTAACCACTTTGCGTAGTTGTGACAGTTCTGTCAGACAAGAAGAAAACAAGACATTTCAACACATGCATTTTTTGAACATGACTCAAGGCCACAGGTAAATCTATTAAGCATTGAAACTTCTAATTTACTTAGAGTCAGATTTAGGCTTCTTTTTTATCTTTCTATGGAACCATCTTCTTTAAGAGAAGAAACATCTTTTGAGCACAGATTGTTTTGCAAGTTAAACCAGAAAAAAATTGTTAAATTTTTTATGAAGCAAATCTAGAACATAGAATAAAATGTGTAAAGAAACAACCTCTGAGCAGAAAACCAATTAAACACAAGTTATGGCGTATCATTTAGTCAAGAGAATGGAAAAAGATGTTAAACATGAATGATGAACTGATATGAAAAACTAGCCTTGATAACTGTGTGAAAGACAGAATGTATGTTTTTAGCAGCGACAGAAAAATGCAAAGACCTTAAAAATCCTTCAGAACAAATTACAGGATTTTGCACCCAGTATGTTTTTAATGATTAGATCAGGAATATTTATTTAGAATTTATTTATTTTATTTATTTAGTAAACAAGAAGTGAAAAACAAAAGGATGAGTAAGGCCTGGAAGCAAAAATTACTATGACTATAACAATGTATGTTATTGTTATAATAATCCTCCACCACTGTTTGTAAACTATTATTATGGCCTGGATATGATGTGTGTTCTTTGAGCTTGACACCCAGCATCAGTTTATAAGACTCTAATTTTGAAGTTAAACAAACAAAAAAAAACAAAAAAAAACAAAAAAAAAAAAAAAAAAATATA
>JAVLVB010000374.1:231979-253456 GCA_032876305.1 Orestias chungarensis
CTCCAAGTTCGGTATCCAGTCTCCTTTATACACATAAAACATGTTTTAAGCTTATTAGAACATTTTACAGACTGAATATCTTAAACTAGGGGTATATAGTAGTTACTTAAGAAATGACATTTGTCCTCATGCACAAAACTGATACATGCTGCTATTGCCTAGTCATTTTAGATCTGTAATGTAGGGTTCAAGTCTGCGTGTTTTTCCATATGTCTTAAACAAAATTACTTAAGTTACCTCATTTTTTACTCTCTTCAGGTTCCACTGGTATTTAGTCTTGTTTCACTCATCCAATAAGTGTTAGGTAGAAAAGCAAGGAGAGAATTGACCACTGGACTATCAAGCTTTTAAAAAAGAAGCAGTGATACAACGTTTTTACTGTAAATTTGTCAAGCAATGTTCTCCAAAGTGCTTCTTTTTACTTGCTCCTAATCATAGTTACTGTTATTTATTTTTGGGTTAAAATTCTGCATCAAGGTTAATATTTTAATGATTAGAAGGGTGATTAAGAATAATAAAATTCATTATTTAACAATCTTCACTAAAAAGTCAGATATATTTGATTTCAGATTGATAGCGTTACATTAGACAATGTCATAGTGAATTAATTATAATATTATTGAAAAATAATTTATTTTTGTAAGTCAGTTTACAAAGAAAAATACACTAGAAAGATTAATTACACACATAAAAATGCTTTCAACCTCTTATTTATGTTAATTATGCTGAATTGCCTGCTCATGAAAACGTTTAATTAGGATTAGAATATTATACCTGACTGATAAAACATTTTATTACAGAAATGTGGCTTTTTGTAATGAAATGTTTAATACCTGCTTAAATCCTGTCATTATCATACTATTAATCTGACTTGGGAATTTTACTGGAAAACATTCTAATTAATTAAATGTTAATGTTTATACAACTTCAGAAACTGCTGTTGAGATTTTTAGAGTTTATTTCATCTTTAATAATGTTCACAAAGTATTTTCAAAAAGCATGATTAAATAAAACCAGATACTCACGATCTGAGGTTACAATTATTCATCATGCTTCACTTATTCCACTTTTTGTTACATTAGATTTATATTAAACGTGATTTTTTTGTTGTTGTTTTTATAAGAAAACAGCCTAAGATAAACTCCAAGTGCACTCCTGTTTTTAGGAAGCAGAATATATTTGGGTTTCAGAAAATAAAGTTATATTGGATCACATAATTTAGGCAAGCCTACAGGTCAGCATTTTCCCTGTTTGCTAAATGCCTGACTAATGGTGGGCTTTCTGGATATTTTTCTATTGCTATATTGAAACAATGGAGCCCTGCCTAAATTCCTACCGGGTTCTTGGTCACCTCTGTAACCCACACTCTTTATCCTCATTACTCAGTTTGGTCAGGCAGTCAGATCTAGACAGGTTCCTGGTGGTTTAAAACATATTTATGTTTCCATCAGTACATTCAAAGTCTTTTAAAAATTCTACCCTTTGACACGTGATCTGGTTTCATAGGTTTATAGGCAGTTCTTTTGAGTTAAAGTTGCTTCCCTTAAATTCTCTGCCTGCTGTGAGAGTGTATATAGAGTATAAGTATTATACTTTCTGAATCATGTCCAATGAACACCATTTAAGACGGGTAGCCTCCAATCAAGTTGCAGAAGGATCTTCAGGAAAATACATGCAAAGTAAAACTTTTACAAAAATGGCAAAAATTTTGGATTTTTCACTTGATCATTTTGTGCTATTTAGTGAAGATGAAGCTCAGAATATGACTGTAACATAAGATTAAAGATTAAATTAAAGATTAAATCAGCTTTATTTGCCAGGTACATACAGGACATACTAGGAATTTGTTTTGGTGTAATTACACTGAGGCAGCCATGTGCGGCGCCAAGTAGGCAGTAGTGCAAAGGGTCTTGCCTAAGGACCCACACTGGATGCTGTGGTGTATTTTGCCATGGGCTGGATTTGAACCCATGACATACCACTTGAGCTATCAGTGTTTAATAACTATGGTTGTTAAACAAAAACTTTAGAAACTGACTCAAAGATATCCCTTCCAAGTCATACAAGCTTTTATATTCATAAGCTGACAAAATGGATTGTTCCACATTCCCAACAACAATCTAGACCATGAACAGTTTAACAATATTCTTGTCAGCATTACTGCCGCAATAAAACAAATAAGTCAACTGTGTAAGTTATCACATTTAAAGCCTTCACTGAGCTGTGAAAGAATATAGATTGAGTCTTTTTGTTCCACCCTTTCAGAGTGGAAATAAAAAACAAATCCCTTTTTACTTTATTTCACTCTTCTTTAGCTTTTAAATGGCTTTTTTACCTTGTACAGTCTCTTATGTTTGCAGTATTTCTGTACAACTTTATATTTATTATATAAGAGTAGCAAACATTTGTAGTAAGATTGAAATGTTATTTTTAAAACATATGAAAGAGGGGATTGTATATTTCCAAGACAAAAGTGAAAGCGCAGCTATGCACTGTAGCTAGCGCTGATGAATGGAAGCAACATGTCTCAAGGGTGTTCTTTCACTTTGCATTCATTCAAACCGTTCTTGTAGTGATCCATTTTAAACAGGATTTAAATCACCCCGAAAACACGAACCAGCAAAGGGTTTCCAGATCAAGTAACTGCCAAAATACAAGCGAAGCCATCTAAAACTCGAGGAGATAGATTTCTCTTGAAGTGTTACTTTACCCATTGTTTTCAAAATGCATTGTTTTATTCTCAGAAAATGATTCTGGCTTTAAGTGTTTCAGTTTTCATATACAAAAAATACCCGACATTCACCTTAAAATATAGTTTGATGTAGTTACCAACACCAGATTAGGGATTATTTCAAAATTCAACGGGTCATCTGCAATGCCATCTACAGTCACCCTCCTCTGTTTCCAATTTACACTGCTTATCGTCTTTCTAGATCACCAAGTGCCTCACAGTCTTTCTTGTTAAAGATCTACCAACACATCATTAACTAACCAATAGATTGGTCTCGTGACTTTCATGTCATTCTAACCCGAAACTATGTACACTGACCAAGTAAACCCATTCTCAATAAAAGAACAAATAAAAGTAAATATTCTATTTAGTTTCATGAACATCACTACTGATCTTTATCATTATGAATTATCCTTCAGTTTTTACATTGTTTTACTTCTGAAACATATGCTATATGTTCCTGGTAAAATCTGTGTATGAAAAATCAATGAATGCTACTCGAACATGAGCTTGCATGGTATAAAACTCATCCATTGTCAATGTGATTAATGAATCTGAATATGATACAACGAGCCAAAACCAGGTATCAACGCTCAGATGACAGCCTCAAAGTCAAATGACATCCATTGGGGAGGAAATAGGGGGAGTTGTTTCAATCCATGATGTTTGAAACATATTTAATCTGAAGATGATATAGAAATCAAGGCATCAAAATACCTTTTGCCACTTTTATTTTAATACCATGTCTGATATGTATAAAAATTGAAAAGGGTAATGTTTTTGAAAGGGAGATATGACATATTTACCATCTTCCCTGATTATAATGAGTTTACAATTATTGTGTTAAGCTTGCCCACGATGCTTCAGCTATCTAAAACGTCCAGTCTAGTCTTTCTAGTCAGTGATTCGGTGTCTTAAGTCTGCAACTATACAATAAACAGGTTTAAATAAGTAGAAAAGTTAAAGAAATAGGCATTGTTGTGCATAATCCAAAACCTATACTGTCTACTAAGAAAGGGAGAACTAGTTTAATTGACTGCAAGCATTCAGAAGTATAGTAGGCAGATGTTCTGGCTAAGTAATTAAAAGTAAGTGTTTGCTGGAATGGAGGTGATGTATTGTCTGAGCCGACGGTGGCAGGGCACTGTGCACTGAAATCTCTGCGAGATGCTGAAAGTCAACGGAAGAGTTGCCATCTGGGGAGAGATTAGCCACTGCAGACGTAAATCCGTGGGAATAATTAGTGCAGCAACAACATTACGTCTGTTTTCTAATAATGAATGATGCTGGGTAGTTGACCCTTTTGCACTTTTCTTCGTACACAAAACCTGCAAACCAACTAAGCAGGGAAAGCTTGCGGGAGCCGTAAAGCATCTGATTAATACATTTTCTAGTAAATAACAATGAATACACAGTTGAAAATATACATAATCCTTTCAGAAATTATAACTTTCAAGATGACAGTTAGGTTAAAAAAACCCTGAAATGAGACTCCGAAAGAAATAATGTTATGTTTTTAAGAACTTTATAAGGGCTCTCAGAGATTTGCATACTGGCTTACTGTGTTTAGCTATATGCTAATTGACCTGCTCCTGTGTGACAGTGTCGTTTTTAGCACAGGTAAGTAATATTTAAATGTATTTAATTACACTGGATTAAATCTAAATGAAGTTGAATCGAATCAATTCTTCTTGATGTAAATCTAAGCAACTGGAATTGATATGACATAATTGGAAAAAAAATAATTATGTCAAGTTAAATGTATGTACAACCAACAGAGTTAACTTTGAACTTAACTGATCCTGAATCTGAACCAAACGTCTGAAATGGATTGACCTAAAACTTAAATAAACAAATTCAAATAAATAAAAACAATTCATAATAACATTAACTAAACTGAATGGGTAGTTAAAAATTCCTAACTCCAAAATTCAAGTAAAAGAAGCAAAATTGAAACAAATTCAGTTAGTTTTATTCTCATGAATGTGCGGTTTTCAACAGAGCTGTCTGATACAAATCTGTTGATGTACTTAAAATAATATTCCACTTTCAATGAAACTTAATTATTCCCTACTTCTTTCATTCATAAAAATTACAAATAAAATTGATATATAGATAATTGATATTTTTCTCCTTTCCTGTGTATTCTATATCTGAACTACATTTTAAAAGCTGTTTAAAATATGCATCAGTGCGGTTGCATCGGCACAGATTACTGCAACGTTTTAAGACCAAACTCTTATTGGTTTGGTAATCTCCTCATGGAGAAGAGGAAAGCTCAAGTTCGGAAGCACCTAAAAAAGTGTCCAGGAAAAAAACAGGAATTTGGTTCTTTGTTTACAACTGAAACCGAGAAAGCATAATATGTATTTGTCAGAAACAGCAACCTTGAGAAAAGGAATGCAGCTGTCTGGGATCTAAAAGGTTTTCGCTCCGGTGCTGCGGCTACATGCACCTCATCAGCACCAGCAAGAGGAAACTGCCGTTGTGCACAGACTCTATTTAAACCCGTTGAATGAGCCGCCAATCAAGTCAATGGTCGCGGAGCGATGGCTTCATTCCTTGCGAAGAAAAGGAGATAAGGTGGAGATATAAATAAGACATGAAAATAGGCAGGAAGATGTGGACACAAAAGGTGGGCATGTAGAAAAAGATTGAGACCAGGAGGGGGTGGGGGCTGACAAATTACAGCTGTGAAAAGGAGAGCGCGATAGGAAATCTATATTGTGCAGCGGCCTTGTTGAACGCAGTGTCGTACATAAAGATAGGGAAGCCTCTTTATCTCCTTACATTGCATAGTTGAGGAGGGAAGAGTACAGATTATGCTAGTTACCGCACAGACACGGAGGCTGCATTTGCTTTTGACTCAAGCCCACTTAAAGTGGATATGCTGTATAATGCGAACAGCTTGAGACGAATGCTGAATGCAAAGTAACATCGACAAAGTATCTCCCATAAAATCATTTGGGAATAGAGTTTAAATCCAGCTGAGTGGAGGGACCTTTTGTAAAACATGCAATAACTATGTTAAACTAACTATTTGTACCAAATCAAATCTAAAGTAATAAAGCAAACTCAATGGGAAATACTTACTTATTTTCTTGGTAAATGGAAACTGATGTGTCCCGTTTAGTGGTTAAGCATTTTTTTTTATTTGAAAAAAAAATATGCGATCTGTCTCTTTCTGTGCTTACTCTTTCTTTAAATTAACATGTGGGCTATAGTAGGAGTGCACAGTCGATTCTTCCAATCAGTTGCTACACAAAGACACAGAGATGAATTTTTTGCATTCACGTCTCTTCCAAGACATAAATTATTCATAATGTCCCTCAGTTTTGGAAATGTCACAGGAATGTACTTCCACAGACAGATAACCCTTACGTCCCAGAAAGCTTGTGGCCCACTCTGTCTGGGCTTAGGTTTCTTGCTTCCAATAAACATGCCGTACATCATGCATATACATAAAAATGTATTTAACAGGCAAATTTTGTATTATTGTCTGAAACAAATGTGTGAAAAGCATCTTAATTTACATACATTTTAAATGCTCAAGATTAATTAGCTCTTTTGACACTGGATTATAATTTATCACAGCACTGTAAACGTTTTAGAAACTGAATCACAAGCCTGTAATTTCATTTAATTTTTCCTGTTTTATGAACATATGCGCTTGCAACACAATTATAGACTCTGAATGGGGGGGTTGACATATTGTTCCCCACTGCACCTGGTGGATTATTGTGTCATTGCGACTGTGACAGCTGCTGGTGGGAGATGTGGACCGATACAGCCTAGAGAACCTCCACCCTGGCCATAGACAGTGAGTCACCGGTGCTGAGGAATATCTCTGAGTATTTATGTTTGTCTGCGTGGGGAAAGGAGTCAGCATAAACACCGCCTGATCGTCAACAGTCTCTTTGCTCTGCTAGGTTCAGTTCATCTTTACAATTTTCACTTTGCTTTTGGTCACAGCACTGTACAGTTTGGATTAATATTTGCATAACACTTTTTTGTAAATCTGTTCTTTTTTGACAATATTACTCTACAGCCTGTTTGTTTGATCGTGAAAAGTAATTAATTAAAGCCATTAAACTGCAGAACAAAGGGCTCAAATGTGTCTTGTTCCTTTATTAAGGCTGGACTACTTAAAAATCCATCTTTTTAAATAACCAAAAGAAAAAATATATAAATAATAAGATTGACCAGTTACTTCTGTTCTGATCTAATAATCTATTTAAAAGCTTGCACTGAAGGTTTTGTCTTGGGGCCAATATTTTTGGAATGGACAAGAAGAAAATAGCATGATGGTTTAATTTCTTCATATATCAAATGGGACTATTTTCGCCTGTCTTTTTAAAATTGTTGCCCGTTCTCATTTTTAGACCGATATATGCTTTGACCAGCTTCTGCTTAACGGATATTCTGAATTTAAATAATAATCCAATGATTAGTCCACATTAGTGATAATGTTGACAATAAAAAAACAGCAAGTCCTTAATTTATAGGCCGTACAATGTTAAATAAGCATATTAGGGCAGGACTACAGTTATGATAAGCAAGAATCAATTATTATAATTGTTGATGATTGATCGATTATTAAAATATACAGTAGTTGCAGCCTAAGCTAAAATAAAGATGTTTTGTTGCAAAATGTGTTTGATAAGACTGCTAGCTATCTTACCCATTAATTCAGGGCAATTTTTTGATTATATTCATATTCAAACTTTTTTCAAATGCTGGAGATGCTAGAATTTGTTGTTACATAAGAGGAGACAGTTCACCACGGACAGTCTTCAGGGACCAGGAAAGAAAACATTACCAGGATGGATGTTTGAGGTGGAATTTGGAACCTCTGTAACAAGGTTTACCAGAAGCAGATTCAAACCATAGTTAATTTAGGAACAGTGGCACAGATTATTCCAATTATATCCACTGGGCAAATTTTCATCTTCCAGTCCGCAGTACTTTCCATTCAACATAAGAGCCAATTCTTCATAAATCTAGTAATCATTTCTTGTGCCGAAATCTACTGATGACCAGTTTAACCTTTAATTCAAAGGGCGGTGCCAAAAAAAACCAAAAGAGCAAACTCTTAGTTGGTTAACAAACAGACTCAAATCCAAACATTCTACAAAAAAAATGTCCTCAGAGTAATATAGACATTTAACTATAATAACTGTTTGATTGACAGTCCTCTTATTGGACTTCTAATCCAAAGTTTTTATTTAACTTTTGGGAAAGTTTTTTTTATCATCGTTATTAAATTACACTATTTGCAGTCATTTTTAAAAGTGTATTTTAACCTTAAAGATTTGGGAAGAGGTCTCATCTTGTAATTTCAGAGAATGAATGAAAGCGAACAACATGGATTAGAGGCAGCAAGGGATTTACGGATCAAACAAACAAATGCAGTCACCTAGCAGAATGACAACTTGTCAGCGATGGGACCAGACCAAAAGCTGTTTCACCAACACATTATTAGTCTTTTTCTCTAGTGGTTGATCAAAAGGTAGATGTTTCATTATATAAGCCAAGTTTATGGTCTTCAAAATTGGTACATAATAAATACCTGAAAGCCAGATAAACCGACTAATAAGGTATCATGTACATGTTGGTTTGAAATGACGCTTTCCACATCTGTGACTGAATCACTCTATAATTCGCATGAGCTGTTGGTGATGAATCCTATAGTATTGAAAGAGACAGGGGTGTACTTATATCAACCTCTTTAAAAATATTGCTAAGTAAAAGTCACTATTTTAAAGAACACGTTTTTATAGCATCAAGAAACTAGATAGATACATGGATCCACAGTTACTATCACGCTTGGTAAAGATGGATAAAAACAAATTAGGGCGTCAATTAATTCAATTTCTAACAGTAACCTCATCTCACACTTAAAAAAATCATAGAAACCTAAGTGTTTAATTAAATGTAACTGAAGCTGATGAGACAAAAAGGTTCATTTTGTCATCACCAGAGAGTTTTGTTTTGAAAACCTATTAGGACTTTTAAACTTGTGTTATTAGATGGTAATAGTTTTTTTAACACAAATTTGGAGACAAATCAAGAGAAGAGTCCATCTCTCTGCTTTTTTTTCAAAATCAGAATCATGACACAACTTCTTTAATTTCTTAATCTCAGAATAAATCTATACAACTAGTGGATATACATTCAAATCCAGCAGAAAGTCAGCTAGTTAGACTAAAAACATCTTGTACATGAATATATATCTCCAAACCCAGATCACTAATCTTCATTAAATAGGAAACTTTTTCAAACTGATTTGTAATGATGTATCTATGATTTTAATAGATTTTTTTGTAAAGTGTCTTGAGATGACATCTATTGTAAATTGGCGCTATATAATTATTCTTGAGTCTTGATTCTTGAAATTAGGCGGGGTTAAAAAGTAATGTTAAGTTATAAAGGTCCTCAATTCCAGTACTTTGGAGAGTTGGTTCTTGCCATGGAATTAAATGTATTAAAAGACTAGGCGAGGAAAACTGCATGTGCTAAAACTTGGGTGATCATGAGCCTGAGCTACAGTAACCAAGCTGCAAAACGTACAGTAGCGTTTGACCTAGAGCTCAGCTAGCAGTGGTATCAGCTGACTTAGCTATTACAACAGTTACCAGAGCAAAACATGCTGTTGACGGTGGCACAGCATTAGTTCCACCGCATTAGACACAACGGTTATCTCTGTGACAGAAAACACATTCACAAGTACGCGCACGCACGCCATTATATCACCGATGGAAACGCGCAGCACACCCCCTATTTGCAGCACAGTGGCGTGTTTCATGTATATTCGCCGCATGAGGCAATATCATTAGCATTCTGATGTAAACAAGTTCCCTTACACAGCTGTGTCTCTCTTTCAAGTCAGAATGTGCCCAGCGTCGTGTTATTTCACAGCACAATAGTTCTTTCACAAGCAGAGAGTCTCAATATGGGTCATGCACATAAAATCTTATATTAGATTCATCGATCTTCCACTATTTTTCCTGTTATAGACAACAAAGAAGTTAAGGAATCGGAGTGTAAATGGGAATGCATGTTTGCTTTTTAACATTTTTCCCCAAAAACATATGAAATATATGTTCTGCCCCTTTACCTAAGAAAGGAAAAATATCTGTGTTATAATGGCCTAGTCAAAGTGTAGAGATTTTTAGATTTATATTTCTGTTTTGCAAAGTTGAGTTACTTTGCAAACTGATATCCTACAGTAAAGAAGCACTCCCAAAAAATTGCAGCTGTATTTGCAGAAAAAGGCCGGTCCTTAAATGAAATACTCAGAAAAACCCAATTTATCTGTAGACACATCCCACTTTTCACATTTTATTTAAAAGAAACACACACACACACACACACACACACACACACACACAACTAAAAACACACTGTAAAGATACTTGATTTCTCCCACACCCTTGGCAAGACAAAACGTTTTTTCATACTCAGACATTCTTGAGACGTGAAAATGACTGGCATCTGTTGGGCAATGACAGAAATAGCAATCCACTTTAAAGAAGAAGCTACCCACAAAATCACAGATGTGTTCGCAATGTGCTCTTATGTGAGAGAGCAAGCTTAAAACTGCATCCTCTTCAATGTTGATGTTAACAGCGATCGAGTCTATCTCTACTGGTATGTTGGGGATGCGTCCGTTTCACAGATTATTCTCAAGATTATGCACTAGAGCCTTCGAACAGATTTCAGATATGTTAGAAACTGAGTCATCTATTAATAATAATTGATAAAACTATGTATAGGCCCAAAGTGGGTCGACGTCTGCTCCCAGCACCACTTATTCTACAACATATTTAGCCTGCTCCCACTCCAACATCCCTCCAGCAGTGGTGTAAAGTATATAGGGAGTGTGTGGATAGCTGAATGAATGAATGTCCTGCACAAACAGCAGGAATCCTCCAACTAAAGCACCCTCTCCAAATGTCACAACAAAACATTATCAATCATTTAGCTCATCTGCACAAGGGACCTCCTTAGTGAGCTCTAACTCTTTCTAGGAGGAGCCTGGATCAGACTTTACAGTTCATTGGTTCAAACAATAAATGTGTTAAACACAGCAGTTTCCTGATTCGCCCACCTGAGACCCAACAACAGACCTGTGGTCAAAGTTTGACATAAAGTGCTTTGCAAGACTACATTTATACCCGAGGTCAGACTCGAATATGGGTCTGTTCCAAACTTTACGGCGCCGGCGCCACCGGATGATTGGCGGGTGACTGGCAGGTGGGTAAAGTGCGGTTGCTTTCTGTGACTGACAGACCAGACATGCTGACATGGACCAGAAGGAGTGCATAGATTTCTTAAATTAACAAGCAATATAGTTTTAGTTACATGGCCACATTATTTGTTAAGAACCTGTGTAAAAACCCCATAATATAAAGTCGTTATTTATAGCAGCAGCAACATTTCTCTCTGAAAAAGAGAAATCAGCCTTTTTTTAAGTTAATTTATGCAAAATTTAACCGTTTTAAATGCACAAAAAATTCAGTGGTATTATTGGCGCGCCATAAGTCAATAGGAATTAGACAGGACTTAGTCTTTTACTACAACATTCTTCAAGGTTGTAACACACAGAGAGAAGGATCTTTAAACAATCCTCTTTCCACACTCTATTTATCATCCAGAGTACTGCCTCCTTTTTTTTCTATGGGATTTAGCTCTGGGAAAAGGCATGACCATTGAACAGGTGGATTTTTGTGTCAGATTAAGTACTTCAGTGTCGATTTGGTCAGAAGTTGGATCATTATTCCCTTGATCCATTTTCACTAACCACTAATTTGTTATAAATATCCTGGTCTAATAGGATATAGGCATTTAAAGGAGAAACAAGCTTATGTCATCGCAGGTTTTCCAGCCTACTTAAATGTGGGCATGAGGCACTTCTATGAATAATCACCCGTTGATGTTGTTTTTACCAAACCCACCAAAAATGATTGTTGCAAAAAAAAAAAAATCTTGGTTTAATTCAACCAAAACCAAATGCCTTTTAAAGTTCCTTTAGAACTCAGAAGACAGCTAGTTGGGATCTGGAAAGAGTCTCATCGTGGTTATTGGGGTTTACTTTATCCCAAGATACTTCTCTTGGATGCCGTTCCCATGTCTGTTTGTTTTTAACTCTACTTTACTGCCACTGCCATCCATCCTTCTTAGCTGCACTTGCTGACAAGATAAACACAGGTCCTCACCCAGTCCAGAGATCAGCGACGAAATTAAACAGGTTGTTGTGTTACATCATATTTATGTTCCGGTAGAAAAGAAAATGATTACCAAGTAGAAGCTCAATATAAAAGAAAGCTGTACCCTCATTTCAAACATTGAACGTTTTTTTCCGTCAGTACATTTACGTAAATTGAGGAGCCATGTCTGTCTGATGTTGCTGTTTAAGTCCCTGGCATTACAGCAGCAGGTCACTGTTAAACCACGAAGGAAGTCTTTGTTAGCGTTAGAGTTTTTTGGGTGGGTATGCAGATGATATCGCCAAAAAGCTTTGACCCCTCATCCCATCCTGGTACCACCTCCAAACGAACCCGGGTGGCGAAAAGGAAAAAAGAGGAAGACACCAATTAACAGAAAAACAGCTTATGACACTATATGCCGGATATTCCCCTTGTCCACTATACCCCCTTTTTCTCGATTATCAACTAACCTGAGCATATTTCCCCCCAATCCTCTTGAGATCACCCTTGAAGCTCCCACGAAGAGCACCTTTAATTTTTTTTCCATCCCTTACATTGTGACCTTCTATGGTCCTATTAACTTTCAAATTTGTAACCTTTGAGATTTTCATGTGCACAGAAGCCTCCCACTTCTCTACCTCTTCTCTGCCACTTATTCTTCTATTTCAGATTGTCTGTTTGTCAAGCTCCGACAGGATAAAAATAAATAACTAAAAAATAAATAAAGGCTTTTGTCTCTCCTGATCGATCATCTCCGTTACAGGGTCGATAGTAATCTCAGCACTTACCAGCTGCATGCCACAGATGAAGGCCAGGGTGCACCGGCCGCTGCAGCAACCCATGATCTCCTACTCCCGTGCAGGGGTCCTGAAATTCAAGGAAATTCCCAAAGTCTCTTCTTTATCTCCACACCGCCCAAACAAGGGGGCTGTCTGGTTGTCGGGCAGCCCCAGATGGACGCAGTGCTTAGAGATCCCTGACGCCTAAAGCAATCAGGGCTGACTACTTAATTCAGTGGAAAGGCTGATGGGTGGTTTTCTCTCTTTTTTTTAAATCACAGGTTAGGGATCAAGTATGGAAAAAGGGCCTTTAGGACAATTCAGTATGATTCAAGACAAACATCTTGAATAACTGTAGGTCTTCTCCTGGAGCGAACAAAATCCAACCTCCTCTGCATTGATAGAAGAAATGTCCCGGCTGTGTCCCCTCAGCTTCTCCAGACTTCACCTAGCTGGACTGGTAATCCCTTTCAGAGCTCATCTCAGCATCATCCCTGCTGAACTGACCCAATCCTGGACAGCAAGCAGCCAGATGCCGGAGAACTGGAGGGATAGACACAGATCACTCAGATCTCTCTCAATAATCCGATTAAAGACCCGATTGCCTGCTTTTAGGTGCGCGTGATAGGTTACCAGGAGGAGTAAACAAGTGAAAGTGGTTCTTGCATGTATTCTTGCCCACAGACAGGCTTTTTTTTTTTTCCTGCTAAATGTCCTGACTTATCCAGACAGGCGGTTTGGATGCTGGAGGCGCTGATGGATGCGTGTCAGCCTACTAGATGATGATTTATCCTCTGATCAGTTCCTCCTCCTTTGGATTATCTCTCCATCAGGTCCACAAAAAAACAAAAAGGTCTTTTTTTCCTCTTTTTCTTTCTCTTTTTGGTGAGAACCGTCATCCGACGGTCGGGTGAGCTCCAGCCTCACGCAAATAAACAGACAAGCCAAAAATAAACAAAAAACACAACGACGTCCAAACAGTACGCGCAGAATTCAGCGTGGCTCAATTCCCGTCTCCAAGTAAGTCTCCAAACGCGACGCACAAAAACAGAAACAAAATCAGCGGATCCGCGCCAAAGGATCCGCTGTCTTGTGTCAGGGTTCGTCTTGGAGAAGTGAAAGAAGAAGGGAAAATAACAAGGGGGAGACAATGGGAACCGGGATGGACCAACAGAGCGAGAGAGCGTCTCCCAGGCTGCCATCTGTCAAGCAGACCCACGCGCCTCCACGCTGTTGTTCTGCTGCGGCTTTCCAGAGTAAAAGCGCCCACAGGGTGACAAGGTTGTTAGTTTTGTTTTTTGTTGTTTCACAGTAGAAACAAGGAAAAAAGGGCCAATAGTCTTTAATGCTGCGTTTTATGGTGCGTGTGTTTTCTTCTCTTGGGTGGGAATTTACAACTTCCACCTTGGGGAAAAATCCGCTGAATTCAAATCAGGGTTTTTCTTAAAACGTTTAGATTCAATTTGTACAATACAGCAGAAGTTAAAACATACGTAGACTAATTGAAATTGTTTTTATCATGGGTATTATGGCTTGCCATCACATCCGGGAAGATTGAAAACAAGCAAACAAACAAGTTTGTTATTGATTACTTGCATGTCCAGCCAATAACTTTATAAGCCAATAAGGCAGGCAACATACTTCTTTTATCTTAAGATATTTTCTTGTTACACAACTGTTTCAAAATTTCTATAAACGCTTTACAACAGTGAAAACCACACCAAAAACCTATCTCATAAAACACTTGTAAATTATATAAAAACCAAGGTCACTTGTACTGGAAACTCAGTGGTTTGCCTAGTTTCGCCAAACATCGTTCAGTCGTTCAGTTCATCGTTCAGTTGCAGTCCAACTGGACTGCACCATTAATTGGGATCCAACTGAAAGCTTGCTTCAGATTTAAACACCTACCTGGAGCACCTATGTTAGTTTACACACAGGATTGGTGCAAAGCTTTGTGTGTAACTGACTAGAACTGCAAACCACCTAAAACCAAAAGAAGTACAAACATTTTATCGATGCAACCTTTTATATTTGGGTTTGTCGAGGTATCTCTCACGTTCAGATTTCAGGGATTTGGACTCTGAAAGTTCAACTTTTAAGTACTAATAGAAAGCATTAGGACTTTCAAAGTTGTAGATTCCTTACAAACCTCAGCTGTAATAGTCAATGTTCATGCTGCAAGTATAGAAGTCCAAACTGCTTTAACAATTCCTCTTTTAAAACTTCTGATAGCTTTGTATGCAATGAAAGCACTGATGCAAACACAGTAATAAACATCTATGAAGTATTTTAGTGCACAAAGATCTATCCGTTGAAAACTGATCTTTGCTGTTTGCAACATTTGCAAAATGATATATTATTTGTTCCATATTTATACAAAACAACTTCATTCCATAATCTAAGCTTTGAGTATGAGGGTAATTGGAACACAACATCACAACAATGATACTCCGATTTTCTTAGCTTAATAACGTTTTATTTGGCATACAAGTATAAAACCGACAGCATAAAACATTTGAAAGGGGTGCAAGTAAAAAAAAAAACATGCTTACATGAAAAGCTTTTATTGTGAAGGTCAGCCTATGCTGTAGCTGCTGCTGTCTGACTTGTGGAGACTGATGCTAAGCTTCGCTCTGCAGGGGAGCAGCGGGCTTCTTTCACTCCTCAAAACACCAGCATTGACAGGGCAAAGATGCTGCTTTTGCATTGAGTTTGCAGCTGCTCATGGTCAATCAAGGGTGACACCTCCCCGATTCACTGAGGAGTTCTCTTTAAACTGTAAAGAGTGGTTATTGTTATATGTTGATTGTGTACTGTACTGTGTTGTATGTGAGATGAGTGTGACGTGTTAATTGTTATTTGATACTTTGTAACCCTGGCAAAACAATTTCCTTCGGGATCAATAAAGTCTATCTTATCTTATCTTATCATATCTTATTAATCTTGGTTTTACATTTGTTTAACTAAAACTTAAAGCTCCACTAAAACCTACTATTAAATATATATATATTTATATATATATATATATATATATATATATATATATATATATATATATATATATATATATATATATATATATATACACACATATATATTACTATAAATTATTTACATTAACAAAAATTGCACAGAAAAGATTTTGAATTAGAAACAAGCCTGGTAGAGCATCTTAGGATGTCTGACATCTAATTTTGCTTAAGAGTCTTGTGTGGTCTTGTTTTTTGTGCAGCAGCCACTTCATTTAAAGATTGCACACTGATTCCTATAAAGTCGACCACTTTGTTCCCAATTTAAAAGTAGAGAAGTCAGTGAAAGTGCATTCTAGTTCAATTGTGCCACGCCTTTAATATGGCCAGTAGCTTAAACAGACACGGAGGAGGAGAGGGTATCAGTGCTTCAGCTACACAACATAATGCCCTGCTTCCCTCTCATCATCAATCTTTGTCAGTCTGTTCCTCCCACACACACACACACACACATACACACACACACGCACACACGCATGCACCCACACGCACACACACACACACACACACACACACACACACACACACACACACACACACACACACACACACACACACACACACACACACACACACACACACACACACACACACACACACACACACACACACACACACACACACACAAACCAACACTCAGGTATATTGATGCATGCACAAACAAATTCACATGCACACGGTGTGACAGGAGTTTAATTATGCCTGTAATCTTGAGTGACAGTTGCATGTGTAACGGCTGATTCCCCGGGGCTATGTGTCGAGGCATCCACCCATTCATCCTTCAGTCTTGTCTTCTATTTATCGTATTATTTAGTCATCAATCCATCAAATCCACTGCCACGTTTCTCTCTAAACTTTTGTATTTTACCACTTTTTTTAGCTGTTATCTTCTCTTTTGCCTTTCTGCTTTACTTTTTTGCTCTCGAGTTGTTCAGAAATTTAGCTTTTTCTGTTTTTTTCACCTCCCACACATCACTGTTTACTCCTTATTAAGGTCACTGACCAGGCTAATTGGGTCTGTGGCTTCCAAAGATAATGCCGCAACATGAAGTAGGTGTTCTTAGATTAGATTAATTACTGATTAATTGCATCTTACTTATTAATACAAAAAATATTTATCCATATTTAAACATTATATGATCTAATAAGAAATAACCATAAAAATTCCTATAAATTGACATTACAATTTCTAACCCAACCTTCATATTGTTCTGGGACTTTTACTTAAGTTATTACGTTTTGTGGCTCAGACCTGAACTTTTGGGTGAACTGCATACACTTTGCTTCATTGCTCTCAGAATCTATTTTACCTTATGTTTGCAGGAGGAACATAATAATTGGGAGTTTTGAGCTTTCTAACCACCAATTCAAACATCTTTGGAAATATTTGTTATGGTTATTGAGCTTGTAGGTCACAATGATACAATAATTGTTTTGAGGTGTTTAAGTAAGACTTGGAATTTAGGTATCAAGTGTTAAGTGTTGTGGTGGTTCATGCTAGGGGCCTGTTTTATATCTTGGAAATATCTCTAAAGTCACCAGTTGGGGGGGTTAACATTTTTTACTCTATGAAGTCTAAAGACAGATAAGAAGGAGCAGACGGATCTGAGAAACCTCTTTGTTACAATCAAAACTAAGATGTCATAGTAAGTTTTCCAATAGTTAGGCCTCTATGTGAGGTTTTGATCATGTGTGGAATCCAAGAAACACAAAAATCCAAATATAGATTTTACAAATAGCTTTATTTGTTATCAGGGGTTTTATAATCACCCCGCATTTTGAAATAAATAGCCTAAATAAATAATTAAATTCCCAAGATAAAAACATTCACAACTATTAGGGGTATGTGTCAACGTCAGGTAACAACTCTTGGTTTTTTAGATGACCTATTTATAGGGTTAAAAGATTATAAAGAGGCACTTTATTTATATATTTTTTTGTTTAACTGTCATTAAAGAACAATTGTTTGCGAAAAGCTGAAGGTAGTGTTATTATCTTTTATAAACATCCTTACATTTAAAAGTTGGTACTATAAAATTAGCTATCAATTGGATGTTTTAATAATTTAAATAGTCCTAATAAATAATTTTTAAATGTATATTTTTAAATTTTTGAAATCTAATAATCTACTACTTGGGTTTCATCTGTACAGTGAATATATATGGTTTATTGTCTGGTTTCTTTTAGGAATATAGGAGGAAAAAAATGTAATACTATACTATAAAGGAATACTATAAAGCTTCATATATACTGATAATATGGTAAATGAAAAATGTATAATTTTTTACCTTTTCATTGACACATTCTCCATGAACCTCAATATAATAATTAACATTTTAAATGATAAAGAAAATGATTGCTATTTAGTACTAGCTTTTATTTAATTCATGTTTCACATTTATATACAATCAACGAAACAATAGGAATGTTCATTTATACTGCATATCTCTTACTCAAAGTACAAATTGAATTGAAACATTCAGTAATCTGACTTAGTGGAGATTTTGTACAGTATAAAAGTACATTATGTGACCTATGATTTTGAAGCAAATCCATTATTTTTTCAGTTGTATATTATTATTTTTTTATGTTTTTTGTACTTTTTTGCATACATACAGGCATACATTTAAATATAAATAGTTGTAAAATTGACTTTTTTATTTGACGTGATGGTAAGTTTTGCCAACATATCGATCATTCCTGTCATCAATAAAGCCACGCTCAGGTTTGACACAGATAAAATGTGATGGAAAGAGATCAGCAAAATGAAAACACGGGGAAAGATAAAAAACACCATCTTGTAGATACCTAGACAGAATAACTTTATCTGTGTGAGCCAGATGTCTGAGGATTGCTGCCGCTGTCAGCCTATCAGCCCCCACATACGTAAACAAGAAAAACACACAGACCCTCTTCCAGTTTCTCAATGCTGCTTATCTAAAAATAATCTATATGGGAACCCATAGAAATATGTCAACAAATGTTTGTTTCAGAGACTGGGCTCATTACAGCTGTCTTTTCATTATAAAACTGAAACAGATATTTTAAAAATTAATGGATGAACTGCAGGGTGCATAGCAAAGAGGAAACTAGAGAGCAAAGAGAAATAGAAAAGGAGTTCACAGAGATGGAAGGAAAAGGATTGAAGCCCAAGAGGGTCACCTGCACAGAAATTCACAAAAATAAATTTTTTTACTTTTTATTTTTTAAAGGAAACCAGAATAAAAATGTAGAGTGTACAAAAATTAAAATGCAACTTGTATATAAAACAGAATTTGCTGCTGAATCCAAATTAATTGTATATACAAAAAAAAACAAGTCAGGTTCACACAACTATTATTACAATATAAGAGGACGTTTTTTAAAAAAAGAGCTCTTTTTAACTGACTTCACCAGGAAGAAATTACTAAGTCGCATTCAGTAGCTGTGCTAACATGTAGACTTCCAGTCAGTTGCCTACATTTACCAATCATACAACAATTAGGATCTTTTAAATATTACACAATATGCATATTTGATGAATAAAATAAACAAGATACAGATACACAAGTTATTACTAAATAAAATTGCAATAAATGTCAAATACCTTAGTAGCAGGGAAACAACACGTTTTATAACCATCAACAAAGCTGTGGTGCAATTTTAACTAGATATTTGACCAATTATGTTATCAAAGTTCATTTTAATTAATTTTTTTTTTTTTTGACATAGCATTGGATTAGACTATTGTAGATTAAGCTTTTTTAAACAGGCTGAGGCAAAGTTAGTACCCTACTGAGACATATTTATTCCACAACTTTTTAAAATGTTTGTCATCATCATCCCTTTTCAACATTCATCTGTATCACCTGTATAAGGCTTGACAAAAATTCAAGCCAACATGGTCAACGGTCATAGGAATAAACTGTGATGTACTGTATATAAAGCAAAAGAACCAACCTAAATTTATGTATGTGACATCTCTATTGAGGAAAAGCAAAACCAGAAATTGTTTACACATAAGCTGGTAAGAATGCAGAGGTTCTGGGATGGGTTTGATGTTATTAAGCAGTCAAGCTTTTTATTCTGATTAATGCATTTCGTCCCGAATATTTAGGATTGGCTTACAGAGGTCTTGACTCAGCAGCATGTTAGAAGACTCTAATCTCTTTATGTGCTTGTGGAGCAAAAAAAGCATCTTTCTGTTTACTCATCAATGGCTTTGTTCAAAAACACTCTCCTTTCTCAAGATCTCAAGATAGTGTTGAATTGGCATATACATCAATCACAGAGAGACAATGATAACGATGATAGTTCTTAGTGACAATTACCCGGCTGCCAATTTGTCTTTAGTTAGGAAATACTAAGGATCCACGCTATGCTACTGATGTTGGTCTGCCAGCAGGCTTTTGAATGAGCTACAGGCGGCTGACTGATTTATTTAATTTTTTTTACAGAGAACAGAAAATACGTCATTAATCTGATCTAGTGTATCCGGTTTTTTTGGAAAACGTCCATAAATAATTAACAGCATGTTTAGGATAATAGACTCATATAGTAATAGATTTCAGACTTAAGATGGTTATCACCGGTCGCATTACAGGTTGTCCCCAGTGAAGTATGTAAAAACTGAGTATTCCAGCTATAGTCCAGATCTTTGCAACTCATACAGGGAACTACTTTGTTTTTGTTAAGTGTTAAGTGTAGCATAGAAATCTGAAGCGGAGGAGTGGGTAGATAGAATCAATGAATTCAAAAGACCCAGAAGAGAGCTTACGGCTCAGTGGATGGCAGTGTTTCTTAGAAAAAGAGATTGTCACTGGCTTAAAATGATTTGCAACGATGGCAATCAAGAAATAGTAAAGTGTCTGAACCTCAAAGGTGTTGTTGTTTGATGCATTTTAACCATTGACATCTCCGAAGTATGGACATCTTTGTCACATCGTGTGTAAAGATTATAAGATAAAGTTACTCTTACTGTTAATGGGGAAAAAAAGAAGTAATAATGAATTATCCATCATTTCATTTAAAAAAGAAATAAAAAATCAATAGGGTTTTCTCTATGAGCAGCATTCATTGCCAACTAAGAATTAAAATGTTTTCCCGTAACAGCTAAGGTCTCTATGCAACGATGATCATTAGTCAGGTAATTACAGCACTGCAAGTTGTTCTGTAATTTTATTACAACCAACAGTGCTTTCACATTTTGCAAGAAAAAGTGAGTGGTGGACCGTTTTTATTTGACTACCTCTCTTGAGTCTTACAAGTTATCTTTGTATCCCCAGCATGTTGAATTACAATAACAACACCAACAATAATAACAAAAATACTAATGATAATATTGATAAAAATAAACCTTGACACTTTAAGATTTTAATTCTGACATTATGTCCACCTCTAACAAGAAAAACGTAACTATACAAACCAGCACCAGATAAAGTCCACCACCTTAAAATTGAAAAGAAAACTAGTATTTTGGAAGCAGATTGTTGGCTACACAAAGAAAGCCTCTGTGTGTTTGTGTAAGTCTGTGTGCACCGTTTACCTCTGTGTCATGCTATTGTTAATTCTTCGGACCCACATGAACAGAGAACTCTCAGAAGAAGTTTATAACGGTTTATTGTTGTTTGATCTGACAAGAGGGAATCCAGTAGTCGGCAACGGGGGTCTTGGAGTGATGAGACACAGGAAACAGCGGGACAGCAGGGAACGGCAAGAGAACAGCGGGCATCAATGACGTGGGAGAC
>JAVLVB010000374.1:253556-270540 GCA_032876305.1 Orestias chungarensis
CGCAGGGGGCACTGAGGATCGAGTTACCAGTGGTAGATAATACTCAGGCGACGAATAGCCGGCTCCCCACTCCTCTTATACTGCTTGGCTCGTCTGGGGAAATAGGATGCACCTGTGAAGGAAGCTCCAGCATCCGAGGACTGATGACTCCTACTGGACACCTGATGAATTGACTCAAACAACAACCTCCCTGCTGACACTCTGCTGTGTGGCTTTGTAGTCATATATTCCATGATTCCCACACTAATTCAGTTTTATTTGTGCTCCATGAGCCTTTCGCCTTTCTTAAAAGGCTGGCCTAAAAAGTGGGTGTTTGCACGCACTGTGCAGCAGCGTGCACTCAGTCGTGTGTGTGCATGCCTGTAGGCAGAACCTTAAGTGCTATTAGGCCGGGATATCGCTGCAGTGGCTCACCCGAACTGAATGCAACTCAGTGTGCTTGTCATTTTCATCTTAAACAAAATGTAGAATGAAAATCCCAGTGAGTCTACTTATTAAATCTACTCCCACATCGCTTCCTGTTGAATGCATTTTGCACTAAAAGCCCATTTTCTTTTAAGAATGACCATTTACATTCTCTATAAAAAAAAAAAAACTCCCTTAGAAACCCTATTTCAATTTATAATAATTTTTGCTAATTCAGAACAATTCAATTGTCTCGATGTCTGTAAATGTGAAAGTTCGGGTTCAGACTTCTGAAGACTTTCCAACCCCCCCACAATTAAATAATGTTCTACGCAAACATTTTCTGCTCTATTACGTGCTTGTCTATCTCCTCAGGATACCTTACACAACTGCACAGTATACATCAAATAATTAAATACCTTCTTATTTGGAAACGAACTCGGGAGTTCCTGTCTCAAAGGTTTACAGTTAACAAACTTTTCTTTGAAACACTAATTAACTTCAGTTTGATGCCTTTTATCATGATCTTGAACACAAAGTAGACTACGTTAAACTACAGGGGCGCCCAATTGGGATGATTTGTTGCCTTGTTTTAATTCTCCAAAATTTGACCTTTCAATTCTTTTGGTTTGTTTTGAATGTCTTCACCAGACCATGAATCTAAATTTAAAACAGCAGCCCATAAATATTCAAAAAGTTATTGATTAATGTGCTAAACACTGAATGCAATGTTTTATTCAATTGAATTTACATAGTTTTAAATAGTCATGTGAAAGAAAGTCTCCTTGAGTGTTTTGAGCAAAGAAAAAAGGACGCACAAAAGAAAAGAGCAAAAAAATTAATTTTCAAATTTTTTTTCACAATTACACATTTTTTATATGTTAAACACTTCAGGTATATTTATAATCTTGTCAGGAAACTACAAAATTGATTGTGTATGTGCATCATTTAAAGGGAGAACAACTGCAGGTCTGTGGGATCATCTAGAACAGGTCTGCAACTTCATCTCACTCTGCTGAAAATGAGTTGGTTATCATTTAACTCCTGAGTGTTCACCAATGTGCAATATCAAAGCCTTCCAACCCCTGAGTAATTCTCTGTTTTTCTCCCTTCTTGAAGGTTTCCCCAGGCTTGCCCTGATCTTTATACCTGACGTAATTCCCGAGTGGCTGCTTTGCAGAGACCACACATACACAGAGGGAGCAGAACAGACATTGCGGACTGCATCGCAATCAAAATGCCAAGTGAAAGTGCAGCTTCACAGGTGAGCTGCAAAAAAGGTTTTTCCATGTAGCGTTCCAGTGGCAAAACTGGGACAGCTCTGTGTGCGAAAGCTGGCACATATGTTTCAGTGTAAGATAAATATGCTGGAGAGAGAGATCTGTCGTGTTGTAGGTCGTCACTGATTTTATTTCCTTACAGATGTTATTTTTGTACCACTGACGCATAATAAACCGTGTTCATTAATCTGAATTTAGTCGTCAGGCCTGGCCAAGTGTCTTCTTTTTTGGATATCAAAAGTTAACCCTGAACAAAACTGTCACATCATTCCGGTGTTGGCTGTTATATTTGTGTCTTGTCTTCACAGTTTTTATGAAAAATATTTACCATATAATATGCATCTAACAATAACTAAACATTTTCCCCATGTTTTTTCTTATTGGTCACAGTGAAAAATAAATATAATTAAAACCTGGGTCGGTTCAGTTTTTACTTCATTCCATGTTTTAACCCTGTGAAAAGAATCCTGCAAAATGATGTGTTTTTTTTGTTTTAACATCTTTTGTTAATTCTGAGGTATTTTAATAAAAATATTCGAAGATGTGAAGGACCTGGTTGTTTGTCAGTGAATTATTATCTGCTTAAGAACCTTCAGTCCAAAGCATACATTTTAGACAATACAATACAATGTTATTTAAATTTTCCTTAACTACAGAGATGCCTCCCCTAACTACACATAATGTCCCAAATAATAACCCAACTGACTTTAATTTCCGCCCTGTCCTTACTTTCTGCTGTATGTCCATCTGTCCTCTTTACTGCTGCCAGATTCTAGCATATGAATGCATTGTTTGCACGGCAGGGTATAGGAAAGTCTAAATTTGTGTCAAATCACAGCATACATGCTGGACTCTAAGCAGCCAGTGCCAGAACTACAGAGAGACTTGCATGTCTGCTTTATTAACTCAGAGATGTGAGGGGTTTGGCTTCCTGGCCAAGCTGAAAAGTCAAAAATGCTCACTTGCAAAACAGGGGCGTGTTGGACAAATCAATCTTGTCTTTTATCAATCGTGTTAGTTATTTTTGCTCTCAGATGTCAAAACATCTGTGGGAATTGTAGTAATGGCACCAACTAATATTGCATTGACTCCACAATGAATTAAATATTTAGAATAGAACAGATCTTGTTGACCTTGGATTTTAATGGAAATATTCAGAATGTAAAACTGTTCCAGCAACAATAATGTCAAACATTATTTTTAATTTTTTTACTGAATTAAAAAAATAATAATAATTGTTTTCACTTGGTTTGGTTCTCAAAAAGTAGTCCTGTGATTATTTTCCTACCTTCCTCACCACCAACACCAAAGAGCTTCCAGAGGATGTTGTGTACAAAATAGTATCTCCGTGCAAGATTGGACAGGGCTAAAAATGTATAACCAAGAAGAAGATGCTACATTTAGCCAGAAACATTTAGAAATACAAGATCATATAAATCAATGTCTGAAGCTCAATATAGGGTCTGGCGTAATTGTCTGCGTATGTCAGTGAAATAGACTAAGGACTATGAAATTTCAGATCAGACGTGTTAATACATTTGGATCTGTTAATTCAATTTTAAAGTTTATTATATTTTTATTTTATCCAGCCACAATGACAATGTTAGCTATGTTTCTTGAAGGATCTGTACTCTTAAAACTATAAAATAAAGGTTTAGCAGTGCTTTGCCAGAATACATCCTGCAATCTATTGAGACCCAGAAGATAGTTTTAAAAATTCCCCTTGTTTGACTCGGCATGCCTTGACAACATTAGGAGTGCAGCTTAGTTTCTTCACCTAATGAATGATTAAAATAAATAATTTTAATTAATAATTAAACTTAATGCTTCACAATGAAGTTTTCACGCTAATACACTCATCAACATCACTGGTTGACATTAGCGAAAGTAGCAAGAAATTATTCCTGGCCAGCTAACTTGCCCTAAAAATAGTTTGTGTATGCCTGTGTGTGTGAGTATCTGTGAGTCCGTCCCCCCAGTTGTATAGATTTGAGCTGGTTTAGATTTGCATAGTGAGTACAATAGCACTAGCCCTCTGGGAGGAAGCATGGTTACATCATTACTAATTTATTAAGAAGTGTTGGGCGTCTGTTTTGCTGCTTGGAGAGAGAAAAAAATAGACTAGCAAGGCATCTTGTACATAAAAATTGACAAAGGCAGATGAGCAGAGTACGCAAAGAGATGAAAGTAATCAGAACAGGATTATAGAAGCAAAGAGTAAAGAGAAGCAATTTAAGAAAAATAGAACAAGACACAAAAAGAACAGCAAAGGCTGAAAGGACCAGAAGGTCTGGGGTGAAGGAAGAACACAAAGTTAGCAGTTCAAGAAATTTTTTAGGGAAACGTGAACTACAAAGGAAGTAAACTGGACAGATGATGAATGACTTTACTGTTCTTCACATCTGTTTCAGTAACGCCATCATGTTCACCATGTGCTTTTTGGGTTACAACATCTAGAAAACATACAACCGTTTGATGGAGTTTTTTATTTCTGTAAGTATTTCCATGACATATACAAACAATAATGTAGTCCTTCAACTCTTTAAAATTAATTTTAAGTAAAAATAAAAACAACTGATTGAATGTATGTTATAGTTGAATGGTGAGCTAGCGTGGGTTGGATCTTGTGGATTCGCACCAGCACTCATTGTGCCCATAAAACATCTACATTGAGTCACAGTGGCTTGTGATCTACCGTTTTATATATTAGCAAGACCTACAACCATCACAAGGAGATAATACAACATCTAAACAAACTGGATGATAAATGGATGTTAACATTGGCACTGAACCATCTCTAGGGTCTAAAAACACAAGTTTAGTATGTTTAAGAAAATGTTATGATTCCAATGTTAACAGCTTGAGTTAGAATCTAATGCTCTTTGCGGCGTACGCTCTTCTTGCAGGATAGCTTTTCCATGTGGTAGTCACATAAACACTGTCTTTTTCAGCCGACTTTCTCTTCTCCAGCCCTTTGGATATCCCTTTCTTTATCTTTACATTGGTTTACATTTCAACATGCTCTGGCTCAAACTGAAATGGCTGCAAATTATTTATTTAAAATACTGTTCTAGCACTTCGTATGTGTGATCCACTAATGATGCACCACATTGGAAAGCATATAAACTCTTTTTCTCAGTAGGAAATTCTGCAAATATTTGGAGTAAGAAAAATTAAAGCTGTCATGCAATTTTTAGATGTGTGTCTATGTCAACAACACCAAGTGCCATGGAGTTTAACACTTCATAGGTTTAAAGTAGGTTGCACTGGTGGCTTTTAATGTGTTTCATGTGTTGGATGCGTCCCTGTCCCAGCATACCTGTATCAAATTAATAAAGTATCTGGTTTATACAGCTGTGTAGAAATAGTTGAATACCTTAAAGATGCAGGACTGTGGATCCTGAGGACCAAGATTGAAAACCACTGGGCTAAGGAATCAAGCGGAAGACTGCTGACTTGACAAATATTAACTTTCGCCCAACTAAGTATTGAGGGCAGGGAAATTGAGATATGAATGTTTTACAGTATGTTTTAAAACACAATTGCTTGGTTGTGTATCTTTATGTGTAATGACTATTAAGTTTCTCTTTCTGAAAAGCAAACAAATTTAGAAAATTTTCCCCATGTTCAGTTTTTCAGAGGTTCCTGTATATTATTTTACGTTCAAGTCTGCAGAATAAACTTTCTTAGTTTCTCCACATGCATTGTTTTACATTTAGGCAACAGTCCTGTGCTCATGTTCTACAGAGAAGTATTTCCTTTTTGACTTTTAAATGCTACTTCAAGCTAAAGACATTAAAGCTAAACAAAATGAGTTATGTCTTTAAAAACACCACGATGCCCATGTTTTACCCTGAATTTGACTATTCAACAAAGCCTGAGGCATGAGTTTGTTAAAAAATGTAAAACGTTCACTCAAAGGTTACTGTTCCATCATGTTTTCTTACGATGTGCTGGCTTTCATAGGGTGAATAAAGTTTATAACCAATTCTCACAGTCATCCATCATTAAGAGGAAAAGGCAATTAAAAAAAGATTTTTTTTTTGTTTGTTTGTTTTTGCGGTTTTTTTGGTCATAATGATGATCTGTTCACAAATATCCCGTACTTCATTTATTCAACTTTATATGTCTCTTTTTTTGTTGAACTCAGGAACCTTAAACGCATTTCTGGGATGAAGCATCTGACTTTCTGGCAAAAAGAATAAAACATCAAAAAGTCTGAATTTCCAAAGCTGTGCATCAAACATTCAACAAGCGGCACTGTATCCACTCCTTGGTCACAGCATGTGCAGCTACATCTTGTAGATGCCGGAGGTGTGAGCTTGTCATTGCTTACAAGCTGAGTTGCAGAAAAGATGAAAGTTTGCCTGGATAATACATCAGTGTTCCAACCAGGTTTTCAGAAGCAATAAGCAAGGTAGCTGCAACAGGAGATTAGAAGTAAGTTCAATTAGAATTTCCGTAACTATATGTGCCCTTAGATCCCAAAAAGACCTTAACTAGGTTTTTTTTCTTGTTCAAGGAAAGCAACACCTCTATCCCGAGCGGTCTTTGACTGGCGAATCTCCCATCCTCTGTAGCGAAAGTTCAACCCAGGGCCTTGTATAGTGGAAACCTTTTCCGACTTGTATCAATCTCATTCAATGATTTATCATATTTAACACCTGCTTCAGTCAGGTTATCATAGCACTTTTATGACATGGTTAGTATATATTTTTTGGTTTATATGAGGCAAGTCACTGTGCAATTCCTGTAAAGTACATCCATCCACCCATTATCTAACCCACTTATCCTTGTGGGGTTGCAGGGGTCTGCTGATGTCTATCTCCAGCTGACAATGGGCGAGAGGCAGGAGTACACCCTGGACAGGTCGGTATCGCAGGGCAACACAAAGACATACAGGACAAACAACCACTCATACACACACACTCACACCTAAGGACAATTCAGAGTGCCCAATCAGCCTAACAGTCATGTTTTTTGGACTGTGGGAGGAAGCTGGTGTACCGGGAGAGAACCCACGCATGCACAAGGAGAACATGTAAACTCCATGCATACTTAATGCGATTTTTAAATAAATATTATTATCTTCTTTAGACAAACGAGAAGAAAAAAAAGTATTCGGATTTAAAATGTTCCAATTGATAATGTAAAAACATTTTTAGAAACCAAATCAGAGGCAAAACAAGCAGGTAGGATTCAAGGCTTTGATGTTTCAGTTAAGACACTGGAGGATGTAGTTCAGCTTGGATCAAATCACTCAAGGAGGGTCTGCAACACAAAAAGACAGGAGAGAGTTGTTGTAGAACCTGCACCCAGTAGGAGAGGTTTACCAGATATCTAGGATCCTCTGAGTCCAGGTATCAATCCTCGTCAAGCATCATCTCAGTAAAGAAGTTCCGGCTTAGGCAAAGGTAATTGCATCCATATCTTTAAACCAGTGGTCTAAAAGTTGTTCAGAGCATATACGACAATGGGAAGAAGTCAAGAGAACAATTGGATTGGAGCAAGGTCAGGGCCTGTCAATGTTCAGGAGTTAGGGGTAAAAAAAAAAAAAAAAACTGGCGCAAAACACCAGAGGGACTACCTTGGTCAAGGAACAAATAACACCCTTGAAACAGGATTCAGGGCTCAAAGCTTTTGGCAAAGGCACCAGACAATTGCACACCTGCTAGGTAAAGAGCAAGTGCCAAACAAGGAGGACCATAGGTAATCAGCAAGAGAGTGAATGGGACTGAGCATGAATTAAGGTAGAACTAATATTATCACAGGTAAGTCAAGTAAGCTCCAAATATGTCAGATCAGTTTTAACTTTATAGTTTCAGTTAGCAGTGATGCCATCTAACTTGTCCATTAAACAATAATTGTTAATTTATCTATAAATGATTTCTGTTTCTTATACAAACTATAATTAAAGAATAGGAATTTACCACCCAAAGTTTGTTTTAGTCAACAGCGATAAAGAAAAGAATCACTACACATTCCTCTCAGATGATTTCCTTTGTTGAAAGTTAAAAACATTTTAAAATAATTTCTTCCAAGATGACTATTGATTCATCCATGTAGCAAGACGTGTGATTGGGTATTAAAAAAGGTTTTGCAATATTGAAGACATAACGGAGACTTCATTTTGTTCTACAATGCAAAAGGGCTAATTTTAAAATGTGTGTGTCTAAGATATTGCCTGTCCATATGTTGTCTAGCTTAAATTTGTTCTTGGTTCTGCAAATTGCGAAGTTAAGCCATTCATCTAAGTAGATTTTTAAGATGGTGTTCATGTTTCTGTGACAGATGTGTGGTTTCACCTTAGATCAAATGTAAGCTTGATTGGTTTGGTAATGGTAGGCATTCAGTTCATCAACCCCCTCTATGCGCCCTACATATAAAGCAGTCAAGCCCAATGTTAACACCAGCTGCTGTCTGCATCTCTAATTATAGCCTCTGCAGTGCAGGCTCCCTGGGCAAGACTGGGGGTCAGGTTACTCCCTCCCATAGTTCTTACACATGGACACACACAACGTAATTTCAAATGGACCTAGAAAAAAACAGCTTCTGACAAGGCCTAAAAACTCATGCAGGGCTTGGCATAATTTCCATTTATTTAGTCCTCAAATTGACTTATGCTTGACCAAGCTGGGTTCTTAGGATATATATAGAGGAAAGATTTAGTGGTTTGAAATACTTTGTGGCTGAGGTTTATTGCAGATCATAACAACGGATATTTTGTTATTTCAAAGGTAGCAATTATGGATGTAATATTTTTACATCATGCTCCGCTCCTTTTCTATTTTATTGACTCTTCACCGCTATTTTGGACCCTCAGAGGGGAGGGGGGCTCAGTGGGTTTACCTCCGCCTCTCTGCTCTCGTTCTATTTGTGCTCCTAATCTGTCCCGTCCTTTCCTCAGGATTCCACTAGAATCGAAATTTCGGAACCTTCTTGGATGTAAACTACAAGAATCAAAAGATACATAACAAATTGGGGAGCAAAGCCACATTGTTTTAAGCGGTTTTTCTTTTCTTTTGTTCTGAGGAGGGCCTTTTCAGTGTATTTTTAGTCCTGCTATCATCCAGCTCAGCACAATTGTTCGGCACCTATTGCTGCTGGTTTTTGAATGGTGGCTTCTTGTAATCGGGAGAAACCAAATGGGATTTTAGAAAGGAGCTACATACCTGCTCCCCTGGTACCACACCATTTCCAGGACCTCTAGAGGACCAAAGGTTACCTGTGAACATTCGGCAAACTCTAAAAGTAAGACACTTTAACAAATATTTTCTGTAAATATATTGTTGCGTGTGAAATTTCTGGGGCTTATATCTGTTATTATGCATGTACAAAGGAAAAGCAGCATGGTCATGTTTTTTCCCGTGTGGTTTACATTTGTATGTTAATATACTATATCTTTATAACATTTTATATTTTCTTAAGTAGTATTAGGAAACGCCTTCCCTTCTAAGATTATTAAGTAATTTATTTTAGAATCAATAATGCTTTAATTTACAAAACAGTGCTATAAACTAGTGACTAGCTTCTCAAAATGTTATTGTACTTTTGCTATGGTTCTACACTATTAAACATATTTCAGTATATGATAAAGAGAGTCTAATTAAATACAGAAATGTCATAGTAAATAAGAATAGCTATCAAAACAAACTTGGACAAAGGTGAAAAAGATTATTCTTCTAATAATAATAATAATTTCGTAGTTTTTTTTTACACCTTCAGTGTCATAACAGTTTTTTAGTCTTTTTTCTTTGCTGTGAGGAAACTTCATTCTGCCACATTTGAGGACCTTTAAGCATCATCACCTTTTCAAGGTCATTCTACTGCTTGAAAATTATATTTAATTGTAATTTTTACTAGAACACTTTTTGAAGCCAGTTTGAAGCCAGTCCCAGACTATCACACTGACACTCCTATATCTAAACTGTAGTTTATTTTAATCAATAGCTGTGTTCTTTTCAACCTAGCTGTATGGGGCCACACATTTAACACCTCCCTGTATTCCAGGCTTTTGTATTGGTCACCAGCCGTATTGGCGTTGGATCTCTAATCTTGATGCCATTTTTGTCGCATGACTTTTTCTTATTGTTAAATCATGAACACTAACCTTGACTGAAACAAGTGAGATTTTCTGTGATGATTCACATTTCTGGCATGTCATGCCTGCCCTCCTTGCATATTTTTAGGTTACCATCTTCTGCATGTCAAACCTCTCAGCCAATCCTTTTAATTATGCCAACCGGAGTTGTGCTTAATTTTCTCAACTAAATCTTACTTGTTCTCTACCATATTTAACTTTTCTCTTTACTTCCCTGTCATATAGTTTTTACTGCTCATTTAATATATGTACCTTTAAAACTGAATGTAATGCTTGCCATCAGTTGTTTGTGTTTGATTGCTGACTTCTTTCACATATTTGATTTAATAATATTTTGTGTGTTGTAGTGATGGTGATAAACAGGCGTGAAAAGAAGAATTAGCAGATAAATAGTACTTGGGTGTCTACAAAGATTGATTTTTTTTCTTAGTTTTCGATAACATAGCTGGTCAGTCAGACAAAAAATGTGCAGACGATATAAAGGACGCACTTACATAAGACATAATTTAAAAGAGACCAATGAGAAAAAGCCTACCTTATAAACAAATGAAAATAGAAAACCAACCCAACCGCAGAAACCCAAAATATCAGGTGCAATTTTATTTCCTTTTTGTGATAACGGCTTTTGTTCTGATCACTACAGGAGATGTTATTGTCAACATAATAAACGTCTTCCTACAGCTACACTGACATTGGGAAGGAGTTTTTGGGTCAATATTCCTTTTCATCAAGGTGCTGACAATTTCTGATACATTTCACCCACTTCTATATTTCAAAATCAGACTGAATTCAGCCTTTATTACTCTTTTGCTTTTTTATAGCCTGTGGTTTCCAACCCTTTTTGCTCATGACCCCATAAAATAGGACGCAACATTTCTAAAGGCTGAGGAGTTCAAAGTATCTGGTATTTCAAAAGAACTCAAAAAGTAGATATCTATGTAACACATTTCCTCTTTTTTTTTTTTAAGCACTCTGTGATCTCTTGGAAGTGTTGGGGCAAACATAGAGGACTGTGAAGTCCTGGTTGGGATTTATAAGTACTTATAATCATTTGACTTTGGTGTTAAATGATTAATCCACTGTTTTTCCCTCTCCCATGTTAATTTGAATTAATTTCCATGCAATATAAAGCATTTTTTTGTATGCAGTTTTAAACAGAAATTTACATCTGATATTTTATTATCTGTGAAGATTTGATACATCTACTAAAGAAGAGTATGCACATATTACAAGGCTTGGGTCTCAATGTGCACAGATTCTGAGGAAAAACCATAAAATTATTCAAGATTTAGCTGCATGTTTAAATGATCTTCTTTACATTCGTCTACTCTCCCCGGACTGATTAGTCATCCCACCTGTGATGCTCCTGCCCAGTATAAAAATAGGACCAGATTATTATAAGCCTTAGTGTGAGTACATGTCCAGTGTTTATTCATTGCCTGATTGCGTGATAATGATACCTGTTCTGCATCACAAATTCCACGTTCTTGCCTTGCCCATGCTGGATTTGACACTACTTTCTGATCTCTGGACATCGCCCTCGTTTCTGCCTTCAGACCACTTGCTCTCGTGTCTCCCTTGAATCTGTACGTCTCAATCTGTCTTCACATTTTTGACTCAGTTTCTGTGTCCTAGTTTGTGATTTTTGCCAGACCCACTTGACCCTGTTGCTCACATCTGTCTTCATAGTTCTGATCCGAATTCTGTCCCCCGACCTCAGAGGTCTTTCTATTCCCTGGGTTTCTGTATCTTCAGACCTGTCCCTGGGTTTTTTGATCCTAACAATATACAAAGATATCACCCCCAAAGTGTGGGAGACCCAGAGTTACATCATTCCTTTACCAACAGAGGGACGTATAAAGGCGCTAAAATCCAGCTCTTTCCACTTCCCACTGGATTTAACAAAGTTAACGACTTTTTGAGCAACTGATGAAGTACTATGAGTTTGTACACACCCGTAAATTTACTCTCTGTTCTCAGAGGTTAATGAGTCCATTGCTGGAGTGTGATTGTGTCATAGACATTGAATTTTCAATGAGTTATAAAAATTTAACTGTTATGTTTAGCTGAAATTTCAGGTCCTCATTGAAAACCATTAAAGATCCTTTCTTGGCAAATTTATTCAACAGACATTATCCCACAGGGTTAATTAACTAAATATTTTTTTCTTAAATTGTCATTGGGTTTTAAAGTAGGTTACGATGTCATGCATCATAATTTGAGTGAAATAGTGCTGATGACATGGGCATCAAGTTATTTTCCACCTATCTTTTATTTGTTTATTCTTAACAAACCTGGAGTTGTTTGTTACTTAAAACCCTAATAATAATAATCTTACCAAAGCACCAGAAACAAACTTGATGTCTGTGATGTATTTACTAAAAAGGTTACAAGATAAATATGAACTCTTGTCCAGGCAACTGGCTAATGAAAATAAATGTTCACCCCAGAGAAGCAACAAAAAAAAAGCATTAATTATGGGTTAGAGTTCTTTGAAATAAGGAAAAGAAAGGGATTTAGTCAAAAAATGTCTTGTTTTTTAGAGGTGCCAGTAAAATTAAAGTTGATAAAAGTGATTTTTTTGTGGGGGAAGAACAATACAAATATTAAATGTATAAATAATAAATAAACCGACTTACATAAATTCTGTTTCTGCAATTTTAATGTGAGAATTTGCTACTGCCATTGATGATTTGTTTAGTTAAACAGCTTTAAACTTGTTTAAAAGTATAACAGTTTTGATTGGATTTTTTCAAAAGCCTTCTCCCATTCCTCAGTCAGTCACATTTTCGACAGCGTTTTTTCCGCCTTTCATTTGCCCTTAAATGCCAGAAACCAGTCGGCTCCCACATTGTTCTAATTCTGTTACCTCCTGCGTTGTGAACAAGGCAACAACAGTTGGTGTCCATGAGTGTGTGTGAAGATCATCTCAGCATGTAGCAGAAACAACAGGTGGGCTGGGTCATTTGCGAAGAGGACAGGCGCATTTCATAGAGAAAATAGCTGTTAACTTTGGAATGGATTTTTATCTCTAAAGAGAAGTTGCATGTGAGGAGACTTGCTCAGGACAGGTTTGTGGTCAGTCTGCTGCAAAACATGTTGAAAACAACCTCATCTTCAATCATTGTAATACTGCTCAATAGGTCAGCACTTCCCTTGATCGGTGGACATCCTTTTAATCACATGTACGGTTACTTTCAACAATATCTTACACATCCTAGTTGTTTTACACATGAGTGTTTAGCCTTCTTGACTCACATGCAGAAATGGACCACTGCATGGGGGTACACCCATTCTGAATTGATTTAGCAGTTTTTTAAATTATTGGTGTCATGTTGTGTGTTCTGTTTGGTTCCGTTTCCTCCCTGTGTCTCGTCACTCCGCCTTCATTCACAGCTGTCTGCAATAATTCACTCCTCTTCTCAACCAATCACACCCCGGTTCTCACTACTTAAGCCACATTCATTCACACACTCACCGCTGGATCGTCTGTTGATTTCCCCTGCTGTTCCTCGTTGCTCCTAGCCTTGCCTCTGTAGTTCCTCGTTGCTCCTAGCCTTGCCTCTGTTGTTCCTCGTTGCTCCTAGCCTTGCCTCTGTTGTTCCTCTTTACTCCTAGCCTTGCCTCTGTAGTTCCTCGTTGCTCCTAGCCTTGCCTCTGTTGTTCCTCGTTGCTCCTAGCCTTGCCCCTGCTATTCCTCGTTGCTCCTAGCCTTGCCTCTGTTAGTCCTCTTTGCCTCTAGCCTTGCCTCCTCGTCTTTCCCCCTTAGTCCTCATTGTCTCAAGCCTGTTCCTGCATTCATCTCCCCCTGGTTATTCCCTGTTGTCCTCCCTTGGTCCTCCTCTGATGTCCCTCGCCTGTCTCCTCAGTTCCTCAGTCCCTGTGTTTCTGGTGAGTCTCTTGCACTAGCTCTTAGTCCTGGCTCATCACCTCGGTTCCTCGTCTCCTTCCGTGTTGTGTGTCCTTGTTACTGTCTCCTGTGTACCTCCCCCCGTGATCGTTATTGTTATTATTTAGTATTCTGTTAGTTTGGGTCTTTCTTCCCGTGTTAGTGTTTGTTTATTTTATTAGTGTCTTTGTGTTTGTTACATTTGGTTCCGACGTTATTGTTTCCCCGCTTGTTGTTATTTTTAGTTCCGCCTCCGCGCCTTTAGTTCCCATCATGCTTTGTTCCGTTGTCGATTGTTCCCGGTGTTAATCCTTTCGTGTTCTGTTAGATTCAACCCCTCAATAAATTATTATCACTCAACTCCACCTCTGCTCGAGTCATTTAAACCCAGCCTGACAATTGGAGCAATGGAAAGGTCAGCCACAAACTCAAAGCACATTAGTTCTACGCGTTGTTAGTAATGGACATATCTGAAACCTAGTTACCAGACTTTCCTGAAAAACCAAATAACGTTATGGGTTCCCTACCTTAATGGCATTTCACCATTACAACAAACCTGCTTCATAGATTGGATTATCCCTAAGTACAGCTAAAGAACTGATTATCTTGTCTATCTATCTATCTATCTATCTATCTATCTATCTATCTATCTATCTATCTATCTATCTATCTATCTATCTATCTATCTATCTATCTATCTATCTATCTATCTATCTATCTATCTATCTATCTATCTGTCCTCTTAGCTCTTCGCTTCAGAGATAGATCATATTTGTGAAATATTGTGTGCCTGTATTATGCAGTTGTATTTGTTACTCGTTATAAGTTCATTTGAGCTTCTATTTTTTGCATTTGAGGGTGCATGTTATAGAAGATAGCATAATGCAGCCAATTTTCTCAGATGCATACAAAACTTCCTAAATAATAAATAAAACCTAGTGATACAAACATTTGTTTAATGTAAATCTATCACCAGGTACACGGACATCACCTACACAAAATTTTCCCTTGATTATCTTAATGAAACTGGTATAATATACACTTTATCTAGACCTTCAAAGAAAGGCCCTCATGCATGTGTAATTATCTATTTGTAACTACTGATGTACACTATGCCAGTCAAGCAGGGAAAGAGAAAAATAAATTAAGTCACAAATCCAACACTTGCACATAATCATGTTATCGGATCTCATCCCCTCTGTCACAGGATGATGAAACAGTTTCTTTGTTGAAGTAATTCATCTCATGCTGTTGATGTAATTTGTCCTCTTTCTCATTATTATCTCTCACTCTGATTCATCTTGCCTCCTCATGTCTCTCACACTCGCATGCCTAAACGGAACATATTCTAATGAATCACCATCTACTGCGCACATAAACACCTACTGCATGTAGGCTTATTAATCATACAGTTTCAGCCGCTGTTTGCACATATTGAACTTGAACAAATGTTGAATTCCGAAGCATGAATTCATTTTGGGAAGATTCTAATACTATGTGATAAAATTAACTTACCTTTAACCAATATCATAGAATGTTTAAATAAGGATTTAATGTTCCAAATGCTTTTGTACCTCCATGCACAGTGATTATGTACAATTCTGTGTGTTTTGTACATTTTCACTTGTGTTTTATGATGTTGCTCAAAGTGTATTATATGTTTCTGTGTTGAACAGTCCAAAACTTCCAAAACATTTAAGCATTAATTTTAGTCTTCAGATGCAAATTGCTTGAATAAGTTGCCATAACATGTCAAGTTTATTTTATACATAAACATATAGACTTTTTTTCTAAATCTGTGTTAAAGTTGCATTTTGCTCTCAGCTGAATCCAGATTTTCCATAACACACAGGAAGACTTCACTTTAATTATTATTGTACAGTTTTGATAAGGGAAAAACCGTTAGTTCTGTTTCCATTAGTAAGTTTTTTAACTTTTCTTTCTGTAATACACCAACATGGTCTGTCAAGAAATTACAGCAAAAATCATATATGTAAGTCTTTTCCACTCTCTTACTTTACTACTGATATCCCACATTTACAATTTAGCATACTTGTGATGAAAATTGGATCAATACTTAACTTCAGAATATCCCTCCAGAGTACAATTATATTGAAAACATGACTAATCCAATTTGACTACCTTATCCGCAATGAAATAAAAGGTAGTCATACTTATGGCATTGACATTGCCATTAACACTTACATTTACTTTTGAGAGATCAACTAAGGAATTTAAGAAAGGACCAATTTTTCCAATAAATCCACGGTGTTTTGCTGTTTGTATGAGTTGTTTGGAGAAAGCACTTACTGTTTTGCAAATGTCAAAGAGGATTTGAACAAAAGTTATTGTAACGCAGAAGCAAAGCAAAGTAAGGGTCTGGTGCAGAGCTTAGACCTGGAGGCTGAAGCCCCAGGCCCACATAAGCTTCCCTGATTGCCTTAACAATCCAGTGCGACAGCCATTGGCTGGATTGAGGCTTCTTCTGTGGCTGGCAACCCAGAACATACTGAAGAAGGAAAAGGCTGCATTTCTAGTATAGACCAATTTGTATAATTATTCTCTAACTTGAACATAAAAGCAAGATTAGGGCATAGCAGCAAAAACATTTTATTTGGAGAAAACTTCAAACATGAACCTTTCACAGATGGAGTATCTAACTTTCTTGCATTTATCTGAGCAGCAGAATAGTTTTCAGTGACATATCTCTTAAATCTAAGCACTTAATAGACTCACGATGCAATGGATCCCAAGAAGAAGCGTAACAACTTTCAACGCTCTGGACTCTAGAGCGCAGCTGGCCCAAAATGTTCCAACGAAAATGTTCCAGACTAAACTTCTCCCACCACTGGTGGACACCTATACAATGCCTTTACCACTTCACATTTTGAGTGCCTTAAAAAACTGATCAACTGCAAAAAGTTCTGTCACCTGACACACGGGATCATGTTTATAGAGCAACACAAATCATTAGAGGGTGGAAGGTTTTCCTTTTACAAAACATTTTATTTAAATATTGATTACTCAAAGGTTTGTAGAGCAAAATGCCATCAAGATATGTTTTTTTTTTATCAGGGTTGTATTAAAAAAGCTTTGTTTCGTTACTATTATTCAACACCATGATTCCTCAGACTCTGATTAACAAACTCTCCTCACTTGGACTGAGCTCTTCCCTCTGCAACTGGGTCCTGGACTTCCTGACCAACAGGCCGCAGTCTGTGAAGATTCACAACATCTCCTCCCCTACCATCACCCTCAGCACTGGCTCCCCTCAGGGCTGTGTGCTGAGCCCCCTCCTGTTCACACTGC
>JAVLVB010000374.1:270640-291884 GCA_032876305.1 Orestias chungarensis
TCCTCAGACTCTGATTAACAAACTCTCCTCACTTGGACTGAGCTCTTCCCTCTGCAACTGGGTCCTGGACTTCCTGACCAACAGGCCGCAGTCTGTGAAGATTCACAACATCTCCTCCCCTACCATCACCCTCAGCACTGGCTCCCCTCAGGGCTGTGTGCTGAGCCCCCTCCTGTTCACACTGCTCACATATGACTGCCCGCCTATCCATGCAGGCTGTCATATTGTGAAGTTCGCGGACGACACAGCAGTGGTTGGATGCATCACGAACCGTGATGAGGCCAGCTACAGGCAGGAGGTGGAACACCTGGAGGGTTGGTGCAGAGAGAACAACCTCTGCATTAATGTACAGAAACCAAGGAGATGATTGTTGACTTCAGAAGGGGCAAGCATGCCCACCTCCCCCTACACATAGGAGGATCTGCGGTGGAAGTGGTCAACAGCTACAGGTACTTGGGTGTACACCTGAGTAACAACCTCACCTGGAGCAACAACACTTCCACTCTGGTCAGGAAGGCGCACCAGCGGCTCTACTTCCTCAGGAGGCTGAGAAGAGCTGGACTCGGGAGCTCAGTCCTCACCTCCTTCTACAGATGTGTGGTGGAGAGTGTCTTGTGCTCCAGCATCAACGTGTGGCATGGAAGCTGCTCTGCTGCAGACAGGAAAGCTCTGCAGAGGGTGGTGAAGGCTGCACAGAGGACTGTTGGAGTCAGCCTCCCCAGCACCACAGACATTTACACCTCCAGAGGCAGGAAGAGGGCCTCCCGCATCATGAAGGACCCCACACACCCAGCACACTCACTTTTTGTCCCGCTCCCCTCAGGCAGGAGGCTGCGGAGCATCAAGTGTCAAACAACCAGACTGAGAAACAGCTTCATTCTTGAAGCTGTGAGACTCTCAAACACACGCAATGACAATCAGAACTGAAAAACACATTCTCATTTAACCGGCACTGTTCACTTTACTATCACACTTCAAAATGTCACTTTAAAATGTCGCTGTAATGGTTCACTTTAATGTTTCACTTTAAAATGTCCCTTTAAAATGTCAATTAATATGTCACTTGATCTCCGAATTTTGATTGCTGCTATGTCCGAAGTACTATATTGTAGATTCTTGCTCAATATTGTATATTCTGTGAAGTCAAATAACATTTCTCGTATAGTTCTTTATAATTTATAATGTATTATATATTTGCATTCCGATTCTCAATGCTGCTATGTCCGAAGTCCCATACTGTAGATTCTGTGTCCATATTGTAGATTTTGTGTAGCTCAAATCCTATTTCTCGCAAATTTATTATATTCTATTCTATTACATTATTTAAATTGCTATCAGGGTGTAAACTGGACCGGGGGAGTAGAATTTCGTCCCACCTCATGTACCACATGTGATGTGATGACAAATAAAGATTCCTTGATTCCTTGATTCCTTGATTCCTAACATTGCAAAATGTGTGTACAGTTGAAACTTGTTATTTAAACACAAAGGAAAAAAGACCCCAAGTGCATATTCTGACGTGGCATAAGACAAAATTCCCTTTCATGTATAACATTTAAGCAGTGCGTTTGAGGTGTCGCCTTTAAAGCCTTTAAGTCTAATAGTGCTTACAAAGGCATGCCATCTTTGTCAGGTTCAGTCCTTTCAGTATGTTTTATAGTATGTCCACAGGGGTCACCAGGTGCACCTCGTCACCAGAGATGAGTCCTGGAGTGTTAAAAGGAGCGGTGGACTCACTTCTCGTCGCCTGAGTATTAGTTGCATTTGGTAATGTACATCTCTGAGCCAGCCTTCTTGTTTCTAGTTTTAATCTCCAGTTTAGGTTTTGTCTCTAGCCTTCTCTGTAGTGTGATCGTTACTAGTTCCATGTTTTTCTTTTTGATACTTTGATTAATTTGTTACCTTGCCTTTTTCCCCTTCACCGTTCTCATCGCTTCTTGTGCTCCCCTTTTCTCCAGGTCATCCACAGAGTCAGTATACTCACCGTACAGAAAACTCTCAATCATCTGGTTTCACCGCTCCTTCCTCCAGCTCGGTCTGTTCGCTCTCCTTCATCCTCTCTCCGCCGCACACAACCCTTTAGACAACCAACCATAACATTACTGGAAGGACTCACCACTCAATCCTCCTGGCGTTCATCAAGTTGGATTGTTCCTGTTCATTCTTCCCATCCGTTCCTTGCACAATATTCCAACTCTGCTTACCTCTAAGTCGTCCCGGTTTCCCACGTCGTCCTCTTTTCCTCAGAGTACCGTTTGCCTCTTTGTTTCCCGCCTCTGTAAGACATCTCAAATTATCCCGTTTCCTGTTGTCACTTCACCAAGCTCTCACTGCTGTCGGATTACTCACCTGTGCTTCCCGTTGCCATAAGACGTCCTCATCTCTGGTTCCTTTTGCCGTTGTCGATCCCGCTGCTGATCACCGCTGGTTCCAATTTCCGCTGGTTTCCCGTTTGCTGTTTATTCCCCTGGTCCAAGAACACATCATCCATTTCAATAAATCCTTATAATTGTACGCCTGAGAGTTCTCTGATTTATGTGGGTCCGCAGACTAAACAGTATGACATTCATCACTTTAATATCTGGGTTCAATTTAACATGAGCTTGCAGTGTGACTGACTCTGCTCACACTTTTTTAAAATCTGAGAAATGTTTCGTATGTAGTTTAGCAATAACTTTGTTTTTTCTCAGTCTATCTCCAGCGCCCTGCAACAATGAAGACCAGTGGCGAAGAGGCTGGCCCACCTTCCAATCAGAGAACGTTTTTGGATGATGTTATTTTGACCTTTACTTCACCCATGGCCTGGCTGCTGGTTATGGCCCTGATCCTCACGTGGTCCGGAGTGGCAATCGTACTGTTTGATCTGCTTGATTATAAAACTCTAGCAGGTAGGAATTATTTATTTGACTGTAACTAGTCATCATATACTTCTCAATTTATATAAAATCTTTTATAAAAAAACTGTTATAATTCCATCCATGTGGGATTATAATGTGGTTTTGAGATTTTGCAGCATCTAATGTCCACTTTCATCTTCTCACCCATTGTTTTTTCAGTCCTACATTCATTCTTCGCTGATAAACCTCTGGTTAGCATTTTGAAAACAGGGAACACCTCATAATTTGTCAACCTAAAGAAATCCTGGCAGCTGCAACTATACTTGGTTAAAGCAGCAAAATAGCCCTTGTTCTTGATTTGCTTTTACTCACACCACATCCTCTTTTTTTAAATGAATGCAGCTCAGTAGCCATTTTTCCCCCTACACGACAGATTTACACACTTATAAAAGTGATTCAAAGCGTTCTCCCGTGTTAAAATGTGTTCTAATACCATAACCACATCTTATGATTAGGGCACAGAACCTAAACTAATACGATTTGTTCAGAAACACAGTCTACACAGTTTTCTACTTCATAAAATGGGATTAGCTTTTTCCCCTCACATATCTTGTCTTCATTTTACAACTTCATTGTATTGAGTGGTCGGATTTGGTTTTCTTTAATCAAACTTGAATTGCTTCATTGCCAGGAGATAATGGATAAATGAATTTCGTCGAGCTTGCAGCTGTGTTGGTGACAGCTTGAAGCGAATGTAACAATTAAGATCTCTTCTTCTAACATCTTCTTTTATGCTCGACTGTGTTCGTTTGCTCCATTATCGGCCTTACAACCCACTTCACAAGTCACCCATAAAAATACAGCACAGACAAGTAGAAGTCAAATAATAAAAAAACAGCCTTGTTAATTTACAGATTTTACATTTTGTACAGGTTTTACGTGTTGAAATATTTAGTTTTGATAGTTAAAAACATGAAATGAGGTCAATAATTATTTGTTGCTCCTTTTTTTTTTCTTTATTTCTTATTATTTATTGTGAGTTCAAGATTGATGAAATTGGTAATAAATCCAAAGAGTTTTGTAACCGTAATTTTTATTTTATTTTTTTCAGTTTGATAAAAATAGTATATGGATGATCTAAGGAGTTCTGGCTGCATTTGTATTTCTAAGATGATCCATGCTGGTTTTTACACATCATTCATAAGCTTTCCAAAGTTTATATTAGGAAGACAATAATATATTTTGAAATCACTTTTAAAGAACAACATTGTCAGAGTTCCCCTTTATGTTCACATACCACCCTTGATGAAATGATGTGGCATATCCCCTGCTGCATTGATTTCACCAAGTCTCATCACTACACATGTCCATATACTTGTAATATCACTCAGTGGAAGGATACTCCTCTCTTTCACATTCGACAAACCCATCTTTAACTCCTTTACTTCCCTTGTTCTTTGACCCTCTCCCCAATCACATTTTCCTCATCCTCATGCTGTCAATCCCCTGCCATCCCATCCAAAGACTACACTTCATACTGTGACGACCCCATGTGTTTATCACCTGGTAAACCAACAACTAAACCCACAGTTTGACTACACCGCCTGCCTGTCGAGTGCTGAATGCAGGGATAAAAGCCAGACGCATGGATGTTTTTTTTAAGCACTTTCCCTTGACTTTATAGAGTCAGAGGGCAAATCAACCACAAATCTACAATCAATAAAGCTATATATTTTCCATATAAGTTTTAAAAAATGGTGTTTCCTGTGTGACTCTATATGTGCTGAAAAACCCTAAAGAAACACATACTAAAAAATAAAACATGTTGTTATTAAACACCAAAAACTGTTGGAACAAATTGAAACTATTGGAACAATCCATCATTATCTGGAAGAGGTTGCATAGAGCAGAAAGAGGAACATAGAAAAAAACATATAGAGGATATCAGGATGAAAGCGAGATGAAAAAGAATCAAACAGATTGAAAAGAGAAAAGGGCCCTCGCTTTAGGGAAGCAATGATGACCAAATTCTATCAAAGAAAAGGTAATTATCAAAAGGGTTAACTTTCATTTTAGGATTTTCTGCCTGTGGGTTGAGTGCTAATCAAATACGTGTCAGAACATTAACCAGTTGTTAATGAGGGTCCATTAGCCATTGCAACTACCCCACACTGGGAGAGAGACAGGCAAAAAGCAACTTCCATCTGGCAGAGGGAAAATTAAAGAGATCCACAGAGATAATTAAAACTATGCATTTAGCACTTTGGAGGCGACACTTATAACAACAAACACAGACACGAGTGATGAATCTGCCAACTAGTCCCAGAGAGAATGCTGGGGGGAAAAATGCAACATTAAATGATTACAGTTTTTCAAACTGTCAGAAGTTTCAAATATGTTATTTTAAAATAAATGCACTTTTTCCTTCAATTTATTGATTACAGCAGTTCAGAGTCAAGCCATTATTTTTTTAATTGATGTGAAAAACTCCCACATTAAATAATGGCTTGAAATATTTTTTACAATGAGTGATTATCGCAACATTTAACTTTGACTAAGACAAAACTGTATGCTTTATTATTATTAACTGGTTAAAAAGTCGTAAAAAAAAGTCAATTGAGTCAAATAAATTCTAATGATCTGACAGGAAAGGACTATTTTGCATAGGGAGATTTAGGGAACTTGTTGCTCCAGAGAAATTGTGCTAAAAACCAGAGACACTTTTCCATCCATGAAATGAATGTAGGTTAAAATCCGTATTCTTAATGCTGAATTTGTAAATATTAAAAAATGCAAAAAATCTTGAGGCTAGTTTCCAAAATTCTGTCTTTTTACAGGTTTGACCTACTGATAAAGATATAAGCTTACTCTGGTAACAAATAAGTATATACCATGAAGTGATGTCACACAGTATTACACATTTTCATAAGTACCCCCACAAGGGTCCACTAGGGGTCCCTGTAGATGTCTGTGGGAAACAGCTGACATCTTTTTGACAGCGTTACCTGTAAACACTGTTAATGAGAAAGACAGCTCCCCTCAACTGATCAGATAAATAGCAGCAAAACTTGGTTAAAAACAATACATTGAGGAAATCTAATAGGCCGTTGGTTGTTAACAAATGAGATCTAAAATTGTCAACTTAACTCATTGTTTTCCAAATATTGCCAACATTTCCAAACCCAACATGCACTCTGTTTGGCCTTTATGTTACTTAATTTAGATCCTGCTCTCTCTCTCATGCCATCACAATCTAAATGAAGAACTAAAATGTTATAGAAAGAGCAGATTTTGTTGAGTGTCCACTTAAGCGGTGCTTACATGTAGTGCGTTTCCTGATGAGAAAATAAAAATCTGGACAGGTCACTAATCAGGGCTGATCAAGCTAAAAGTATTTCATTTTCAGTCCACGCAATCTGTTATAGTAACAAAAATAAATGCATCTACAACCCATTGTAGCGCACATTTCGACATGTTTGTAAAATAAAGAAATGCAACCTGATTTTAATTTCTTTACGCATTTCCTCTGACATTTGTTTGTCTCTTGCAGTGCATGTTTAATTCACCCATTAAAATAACTTTTTTTTTTTTTGCTGTTTGTTCCAATGAAATGAGTCAGTGAGAAATTGCCTTATATCTACACAGACATTAACAAAGACAGAAGACAAGGTAAAATGCTTGACAATATTTTTGCTTGTGTGTTGTTGCATTATCCTGCTGTGGTGTTATCCAGCATGCAATAAGTACCATGAGCTGTGGGAAAAGTTAAGTATGAGGATTTATTTTTCTTTTCCAGTTCAAAGAAAAGTTTATTGATTTAAAACAGAGTATGATTTTAATCTATCCTTTTTTTCTCTCCTTACAATGAATGGTCCACATCCTCTGGTTATTTTTGATTGTTTTAATAACTGTTTGGTGTTTCACCCGCTCAGGTCTCCCACCTCCTCCTGCCATAGCAAAGAAAGGCTTCAAGGCTAGAGGTAAGATAAAACACTCTATTCATTTTGTTAGGGCCAAACACAAATTGTGTAATATTAGAGAGTACAAATCAATCTCAGACATCTAACTAAAAGAAAAGAGTTTCAGTTTTATTATGATCCTAGTAGGAAAGTCTCATTACATTTTTAAATAGAGTATTGTAACTCATGAAAATTTTGAATGTGATTACCTTAAAAGTCATACAGCGTACAGAATATTACAATATTATAACCTTAAAATATTGTCAAGAGTTATCGAGTTCCTTCCTCCACACCAGATGACACTGTGGTGTTAAACATGGATGTTTTCTGCTGGCTCGTGGAGAGTGTCTGTGGGGTACATAAGGAGGGAGGCATATAAAGGAAAAGGGGGAGGCCATTCCTTTGGCAAGCCAAAACTTCACCCATTGTGGTTTGCAGTGCTTTAATTAATTTATAATCCGATCCTTTTCCAACACTGCCAAGATTGCAACTAAACAGTGTCACACAAAGCTTGGGGTTGTGAGAGATTAAAAGAAGTTATTAAATATTCCAACGGCAGTTCAAATTTGAAAAAGCATGTAAGACAGCGCCCTATATATAAGGTCCAAAGTTAATTGGGATTTTTTCTTTGGTAATTTTTTTTTCCTAGTACTGATGTGATGTTGGTACTGGTGGCATTCTGACCAAAAACGAAAAGCTGTCACACTTCTCTGAGACTGTAAAACAGTGTTAATTTGGTGTGAAGGGCTGTATGAGGTGATGGAGACTGAACTGAGAAATCCTTGGACATTAAACACCGTACATGACATACTGTAGGTGAATGTACGATATCAAAAGATAGGTACACTGGCAACTTCCCTACTTTGTCTAATTTTAACCAATCTGAGCACTAGTCAAGATGATTTTCATAATAAGCTGATACAAGGCTATTTCATATGTGCTTGTAGAATTAAATTCTGCATTTTTGCAAACAAGTTATTTTTTAGCATTAAGTACATACATTATCCTGTATTAATCTTTTATTTTAGCTCTAATTCGTTCACTAAAACCAGGCCCTGCTGGAGTTCACAGTGACATCACACCTCAGGAGAATGCTGATTGGTTGGAGATGATATGGTCCTTCGCAGCAGGTTTGGTAGCTCCTGATGAGGAAGACGAAGGTATTCATCAGCTAACTGAATCGCTCACATGTAAGAAAACACATTCCCACACTAATATACCACCAAATAATACCATTTACTAATAATAAATGGACTAATTCTCATACTGTTTGATATTTATTAAGCTAGTACATTTTCACACCCATAATTGCATATCTGCTGGAAATGAAAGCAGGAATAAATATAAATATAAAGGTTATAACTTCCAGATTAAAGTGAAAGTATCCGGTCTTATTCTTCTCAAAATAATTATACTTATTAACTTCTTGCGCAATGCTTAAGTACAACGATCATAAGACAGAGTTTATTTACAGATGAAAATGTTCAAGGCCAAACAACAAAAGAGAACAAGCAAACATGAGCAATTAATCATTTATGCATGCAGTTTATGAGTCATTCCAAGTGGCGTTTTTTTTATTTTTCATTATTGTTACGACCCCCAAGGTCTAGGGGTCCAAGGGTGGTAACGTAAAAATGTCCAGAGGAAAGGGAGATATAAAAAAAATGATTTATTTAACACAATTAAAACAAAATAAAAGGGCTAAGAAATCCAAAACAGATAAGGTGCAAATTAAATTACAACGTATCCAACCAAGTCAATCCAAAATAAACTGAAATAACTCAAAAGAAAGAACACAAGGGGAGCACCAAGCCTCCAAAAGACAAGCTTCTAGTTTGAGAAGCAACAACAGATCAAGCCCTCTGCTGGTCCAACGGTGGCTGCTCTCCTGCAGTCTCCAGGAAGCCAATCAGGAAGGGTGTGCCCTCACAGCTGAACCTGTATACCAAAAAAAAACTACCTGCACAGCCTCAAGAGGCCAGGGGCCATAAAAATTATTAATAGGACTATATTTGTGAGAACTTAAATCTCTGGACTGATTTAAATGTATAATTCATGTTTTTCGTTTTGTGTTTTATAGCTTTCAGCTCAGAAGAACTCTGAGGTGGGAAAACAATGAGCAATCCAAAAAGGAAATGTTGAAAACTGGAACCATGTGAAAGGGGATTACACACATTTTATCATAATTCTTGTATTCTCGCTCTCTTAAGCTGTCACCGGATCAATAAAGAATCTTGGTTCAAAATTGTGTCTGTTTTCAGAGAAAGTCTACCATGTCGGTATTTGTTTTGTCCAGTAATAAAGCTATAAATCAAGATGTAAAAGAGTAAGGTTCATAAAGAGTTTTTGTGATGACAATTTATGGCAGTTTACATACCTAGTTTTACTTTAAACAATCTCCATTTTCCCTCTTTTAAAAATGTAATCCTAATGGTTTTTAATAGTGCATGAGAACATTGCCTTTGGGTTTAACCTAGTTCTTTAACACATTCAGAAAGTCACATTTATATTAACTAAAAATCTAATCAAGTGATCTTAAACTGTTTTAATCCATGTGAAAATTTGTTTGCTCACTCCGCTTTTGTGCTGCCATCTAAACTCAGTGTCATAATTTGAGGCACTTCAGGGCTTTCTATTGTAGAAATACAGAACACCCACAGTTAACCACCATGGCATTAAAAAATAGCAACCAATATTTTCTCCATCTCCCTCCGTCCCTTTTGCTCTTGAGTCTTTTCATTTATCCTTGCTGCAGGTGGTTTGAGGAGAATGCGAACTGTGGCCCAACTGTTCCAATGTCAACTTTAGCCAAGTATTAAGACGACAAAAAAAAAGAAAGTAACAAAGAAAGGTTTATAAGGAAATGAGCTTCTCTTACATGACGGATCTCTACACACTTTAAACATGAAAAGGCAGCATCTCAAAAATCCTATTTAAAATGCAAGAAGATAAGTGGATGGTTGATAAGCAATGAAGGTTAAAACTAGTAATTTATGACTGCTTTGAATTGTAATGTGTCTTTAATGTCCAGCAAAGGCTGCAACCTAATTTACTTTTTTTTTTTGGAGTGAATGCTGGAAGTCTGCAATCTGGTGGGATTCCTTAAAATGGAAACTTCTTCAAACTGATTTGTAATGATGTATCTATGATTTGAATTGATTGTCTTGTAAAGTGCCTTGAGAGGACATCTGTTGTAAATTGGCGCTATATAAATAAACTGATTCTTGATTCTTGTCACCTGTTATCTGTAGGCAAAACAAAAATCACACATTAAAAAAATATATCTTTGTTACTGTATGTCTGGGTTAAAAATTGCAAGAATTAAGGGGATAAGTGTGAATTTATTCTGGGGCGTTAAACATTTTGTTTTATTCATTAACTGTAACAATTGCATGCTATGTTGCATCAGACACCAAAAAAAAGCTTGGGGTCAATAAGGAAGGAGAAGACAGCGGACAGCAGAGAAACAACCTGAGTTAATGAAGAGTTACTTGATAGACACTTGAGGACACTTCAGGGAAAACTGGACAGTAAACATCTTTTGAGGTAAAAAAAAAAAGAGATCTATAGTAAATATGTAAGTATATAGCATGTTCAACAACATGGCTATGTTAGGATTGCACAAAGAGAATAAATTATAAAATAATGCAAACTAATCTATGTTTCCACATCAGGACAGGTTGAAACCAATGATGTCTCCGATCATGCTAGTTTGAAACTCCTCCACCTTTAGCACAAGTAGTCAGAAGGGCGAAGATGAGAAATTCAAATTGACGAACAAAGTAAGAAAATGTAAATCTATAAATCAGCTAAACTAAATATTTCAAATATACGTAGCTGCATAAAGATGAACAGACAGCAACATTTTCTGTAAGAAAACATATCTAAATATCAACAAAACATGATTTTTAAACACTACTGCAACTTAGCTGTGAGTCAGGAAATATTTGTGCACTATTTCATGATCATGGTCATGACCCATCCATGATCAATGGATGGAAGAGAGGGGATCTATTTGGTGTTTGTTTAAGGACAGGTTGCATTTGCTCATCAAAAACCTTACTTAAAAACTTGACCAATTTAGTTATGAACTGAGTCATCTTTTTAAATCTATTTTAAGATAATTACACACTTATTAATATTTGTAGCTGCTGTTGCAATGTATACAGCGTTTGCAGGTTTTATGTCAATATACAGACAAATGTTTGCTGTAATCAAAGAATCTCATTTCTTGGATTCAAAGCTTTGGCAGCCATTTTTTATCAAACATTTGGTTTAAGTTATTAAAACTGGTCCTTGATGTTATTTTTTTGATTCACTTGAATAGTTTAATCCTTCAATTAATCATCTATTATTACATAGCTATGTACAAGCAAAAGTATTTTTTCTATGTAACTGTAATGTTTTAGCTTAAATAACTTTCATGTTATATCTGGCTCATTGAAGACAACCATTATGTTGATGTGGCGCTCTGACGCCTGCATTTTACTGAGGGACATGTGGAAAACAACAAAGAACTACATGAGCTAACCAGATGCAACAGCTGTGGCAGAATGCAAACAGGTAAACTGGGGGAAAATAGACAAATTAACATATCAGGACTGAAGTTAGACACAAAGAGATTAAATGTAACAGCAATTAAGAACCCAAAGCAAGATTAAACTGGAACCGAATAATAATTAAGCTTGTTAAAATAAGGCATAGAAACAGAAAACTGATGGGAACATGACAACGTTAAATTTTCCATAAGGAAATTATCAAAATAAAAACAAGAAAGGATCATAGTACTAAGGACAATGACCACAGAAACACATAAAACATTTTTTTAAATAGATAAAGCAGACTAACATTAGGATACTAACATGGGCTCCCCAAAGCCCAAACCACAACAGTGTTGAACATGTATGAACCATGTTTAAAAGGTGGGTTCCTGCCAGTAATCGCTTTTAAAGAGCTCTTCCAAGAAGATAGGTCTAATATTTAGTTAAAATCATGAGATAAGCTTGTTTGCGCTGGGGGATATTGTGCCAAATATCTGAAGGAGGTACATAGTATTAATGCGATGTCCATAATTAAACTGCTAGTTTGGAATACGTCTTTACCCTGAACGATAGATAGAGTATCGGTAAGTGAGATTTTACTACTTTGTTCGGTAAGGATTTTCTGCACACAAATGATAATCATTGGATGACGAGATACAATAAAAGAAAAGGTTGTCCACATTGGCATACAGAGCATAGGCTCATTGCTTTCGTCTCGTGTCATGGTGACAAACATGTATAGCACTATTACGACCTAGCTGTGATAACGAGATAGGCGTTTTTCAGGAGCAAAGAGAATTAAGCATTTAATTTTTTTTCGGTTTGTTTTCTGGACGAACAAACTGTGGTTCTTTGCTGCAACTTTTGAATAAAAATGCAATTTTTACAAACACTTGAATTTTTTGGGAATCTCACAGATCGGGTTTCTCAAAATGATTATAAAACCATATTAGTGATCAAATATCTTGTTCATAGAAGTATGTGCTGTTATAAAAATGGAGGATTATCATTTCTCTTTAAGGTGAACGCATCCTGAGGTTTTGGTTCTCTTCAAAAAACTCAAAAGACCCATCACTAATATATATACATTCTAGCCTATAGTTATAGTTTGGGCTAGGAGAAAAATCTAAATGTAAATGACAGTTAATTTAATCTGCAAGATAATGTGATAAGGTAAGGGCGGTTAATCTCTAAATAATTGACAAAAAATTACTGACACACACCGACACACGCACACACACCTGGTCTGGATTCCCGGCAGTAAAAGCTATGAATAATAGATTTTAGTTTTCCCCGGCCTGAGGGAGAAGCTTTTAAATGTAATTTGTTGCCTTAATTTATTTACACAACCTGGCAACATCAGCCCTCAGGCTGGGTGCATTATACAGCAATAAGCCACACTGGAGGGAAATCACACACAAACTAATCGCATTGCTGATGTGACACGCACCAATCTGTTCTTGGTATCGGCATGATCATGGATTTCCTGTATAAACATGTGATTTTAGGGGCAACATGTTTCACACATTAAAAAAAACACCTGGATGACAAAAAAAAAAGTGACAATAATTTCTGTTGGCACCATTTATCACCATAAATCCTCAATTTTCACTTTTAATCACAGCTTTCACTTAGCAGGTCTTTGTGTGGCTGTTTTGCAACAGCTTTAGTAAAAGTGTTACAAAACATCGAGTTTCATATTTACTGCTACACGCAAGTTCTCAAAGTCCAAGTGGAAATGATCTCATCATGAATATGGAGGATAAAAACCCATTTATGATGAATGCAATTTAGAAAATTTTGCTTGCGGTAATGCATTACGTCTAACTGGGCATATGTTTCTACATACTGGAATAGTAAACCCTGGTCAGTACCAGGGTTGTTTGAACAAATTGAAATTCTACCCTAATTTTTAGATAAAGCCTAGCAAAAATAAAGTGTTAAAAAGGTTTTTTTGTTTTTGTTTTAGTGGGGGGGTTTAAGTGCCTGTAGATGCTGAAGTGTTAATGCTATGAATAAATCTTTTTCAATGTTTCAATCTTTTCCTTTAAGTACAGCCTATACAGCTTTTTCCCAAGGAGCTTTAAGCTACATTCAAAGATTAAGCTGACACAGGGAAATATGTGCTTCAGAGGTAGATTAACCTTGTTTAGCCTCTTTAGTGCATAATTGTTACATTTAGGGGATAAAATGTACGACTGTCACTCTCTTATTCACAAAAATTGAAAAATGGATTTACAACGCAATTTCATGGATCACACCTTAATACACACCATGGTTTTTATATCAGTCTGTGAAAGATACTAAATTACCTGTAATACAATCCATTGTAAAAACACACATGAACAATCCTTGCAGCTGCACAGAGGAATTCTGGGACAGAAGGTGCCATAACAGACCACCTACAGTATAATCTACAAAGATCACTCTTTTGGTGTGAAAGTTTGAAATTACACTTTCACAATAGAAGAATGAACCACTTAATTTGCTTGGATTTCCTTGTTTTTGTTTTTTAAATCTTAAACTCCTAACCGAATGATCCAGAACGTGGCGGTGTGTCTGGTCTTCAATCAGCCGAAAAAGTCTCATGTCACCCCGCTGTTCATTGAGCTTCAGTGGTTACCCCTGGCTGCCCTCATCAAATTCAAGTCCCTGATGCTAGCCTACAAAGTGCTTAACGGTACTGCTCCCATCTACTTGAATACTCTTTCAAAGGCTGATGTCACAGGTTGATCACTTCATCAATTGGATTGTTGTGTACCAGTGCCTACACCACACTTAAGACAATCCAGACCGTTTTCTTGTGTTGTTTTAAGATGGTACTGTAGAATCACCTACCAAGCGCCACAAGAACAAAAGTGTCCCTGTCTGTCCTGAAGAAACTCTTGAAGAACCACCTTTTTAAAGAGCATCTCCTATCCTAACTCCTACCAATACCTCTATACCCCCTCCACTACTGTCTCTGTACTACCCTCTATCTCTTCACTGTCACCACTGACTCTGACTTGGCATTGTGTGTAATTTGTCAGTCGCATTGGATAAAAGCATCCGTTCAATGGATGAACATAAACATAAAAAAATAAAGCATACGCTGGAATCACATTCCTTTGCTTTTATACGTAGCACCACCTCTACTTGACATAAATATTAGTTATGACTATTGATGATCAAGTCTGACAGTAATCACAAAACTGTATAACAACTACGGGGTGTTTCTTAATCAATGCTGGGGAAAAAAGTTGAACAGAAACATCAGTTATGTTATGAACTGTGAATATGTCTTTTGGAAGAACAGCATATATTTTAGGATATCTTTATTTTTGTACACAAGTTTAGTGTCTCTGGTCTTCCACTACCAAATTCACTTTGAAGAGGCCAATTCTTGCTATTCCCTTTTTAAAAGCCGACCGCAAGGTTTAGACTCCTCTGATTGCTCACTTAAAAGATCAAATAAACATGATGAGAGGATGTTCCTCTGTTCTTATTTGGAGAAACAGAAATCATCCACAACTCTGTTCTGCAAATCTGTTTGATCCTGCTTATGTTAAGCAAAAAATAAAGACAGGACTGAGAGTGGTGAGTTTGCAGGAAGAGAGTATGTGCAACTTCCTTTGGTGTGGGTGTTAAACGATGGAACCTTTATTTTTAAAGTCTACTTAACATAAAATACACTAGAAAAAAACAATCTGATCCCTGACCATTACACATTAGATAATTTTACAGTGTATTACCTCATTAATACCTCAAATTCTTCATTAGGCGGCCGAATTGCATGTAATTGAAATTGTTTATGGTCATGTTCAGGTTGATAAACGACTACTTTTTAAATGCATTAAATGGACCTATTCTTATTTTTTTGCCGCAACATTTGGAGATACTAAAGTTGCATTTAATGAGGAGGAGGAATAGGTATCAGATACATTAGTTTAAGCATGGCATCTGAGTTTGGAAACAACCAATCAGAGCCAGCAACCTAAGCGAGGTCAAACATGCTCATGCTCTGCTTATGATCACCATTTGACTGCATATTCGCCAATGGGGAGAAACAACTTCCCATTACAGGTGAAGCTGCTAAGTACTTCCTCCTGGTTCTGATTGGCTGTTTTTGACCAGGAGTGTTTTCATTCTACAAACTGTAGTAAAAATGCAGAGAGCTGAGTGAGTAGTTGGATATTTGCGCAGATTATGTGTCTCATGTTATACTGTCATGACAAAGTGGCAGTTTTAACAAACATGGGGAAAAAAAACTGTTTTAATAAATGTTACTGCAGCTTTACGTTTGTGGACAAATTTGGCCATAATACCAAACTCAGCATTTTCTTTTAAAGTTTATGAAATTTTGTGCTGCTTTTAATCTGCTTTCATAGCCGGTCGCTCTGCATATAGATAGACAATAGTCTGAAATAATGGCCACAGAAAGGATTGTATGTGGGTTTCGATAATGGCCTATATATGCTGCTTTTAAAGGTTTGATAAAGAACAATTCTGGGTAACATCTTGTACGATTAAGAATCCTAAATGCAATATTGGGTACCCAGATAAAAGCTATAGGGTATCGAACAGATATGCAGATTTGATTTATATTTAGTCAATCTAAACTGGTCCTATGCAAGAAACCGTTGTACCCATAAGGGCAAATAAAGTCCACATAGGGCCTAAGAAACCTTGTTGGCTAACTATTGGCGTGGCTGACATAAAATCGCAGATGGTTTACCAGCAACAGGTGTGAGCTGGGCTTATCCAGGCACTCTTATACTACTCACTTTAGTGTTTTCACAGCAGATTTTGTTATATGTGAATTTCTTTTTCTTTAACGTGCATCAAAGCACAATCCTTCCTGTTTATCTGTTATTGAAGGAAACCTATTGTCAGATTATTTATGGTGATATATCATTTCGCTTCACATCCAGCTCCATGTTTGATGGTGTTTGTCAGTGGGAATGAGCAGGATATTAAATTTGCTTGTGAGGTTTGTCAAACGGAGCGTAGCTTTCTGTCACCGCAGCAGTGAAAGGTAATCTGTTTTTCCATGCAGCTGTCACGATCAAAGGGATCCCACCACCATGTCTACCACGCACCATGGCCCACATGAAAGAGACCGCACAATGACGCCCCTGGATACACCCTGGCACGTTTAGCGCAAAAAAACACACACAAACGAGCTCTCCAACCCTGCAACTTACATTTCGTACACAAATTTCACAGCCGCTTGATGTTGTGGGGTTGTTTTAAGAAGCTTGGCTCCTGCTGTGAGCACAGCAGTGAAGGAATGGACACAAACACACACTGATGAACACAGAAAAGCTGCAAAGCCCAATCCCACATGAGAGTAAAGCACCAGCTGGAGCTCCAACACCATTTGAAATGAGACAAAAGAAGAGAGAAGGATATTTTTTTCTGGAATAAGTTCAATGTCTTCCTTCCTACAGATTTGTATAAGGACTCGATTGGTCAAGATCCCTTTTAATTTCTCCTGACAATTTTAAATAAAACAAAAATGTGGTTGGGTGTTTTAAACTGAATATATGTTGTCCATCTGTCAATGCTGGATTTCCACAGAGATATTTTACAGTTACAATTTAGAAAAAAAATGGATTGGTGATCGTCTTGTTCTTTGCCTGCTCCAAGCACCCGAAGAACTATGCAATCCATGGATGTGCTTCGGCAGCTTTTGCTGCTACACCTTTACTATACCAGCCTCCTTATTCCCATCCCTCTCCAGGGATTCTCTCCCACCTCCTCTTGTAGTCATCCTGCCTGGGCTGTGGTAACATCCCTCCTGGCTCATTTTCAGAAACTCTCTAACTTAGAACTCGCTTCCTCCCCTTATTCCGCATTATATTTCTCACAGTACCACAGCTGGATCCAGAAAGCTGATGTTTTTAAACTTAAACTTTGATGCAGCAGAAACTTACAGCATCCCTCTGTTATCCACAACCTTTTTACAGTCCAATCAGAAGTATATCTTCATCTTTTCACCCTCATTTAGCATTCCTTGCTGATCCTTCCTTGAAGATTCCTGCAGTATTGTGCACAGTTTTGTTGGCCTTGTTTTAAATAGGAAGCTACACACATTTATTTTTATGAAATTACTCAAAAACAGACCTCATGATAGAAGTGCATTAAAGATTAAGATTAAAAATTAAAACAACTTTATTTGCCAGGTACATACAGGACATATTAGGAATTTGTTTTGGTGTAATTACACTGAGGCAGCCATTTGCGGCGTCAGGTAGGCAGTAGCGCAAAGGGTCTTGCCTAAGGACCCAGACTGGATGCTGTGGTGTATTTTGAATTGGGCTGGATTTGAACCCATGACCTTCCAATTGGAAGTCAGGCAACATACCACCGTTGCGATCTGTTTCTGTGCTGTTCACATATAATAACTTAAATGTCAGAAAATCTGCAATGCCACCATGACCATCCTCATTTTCTGACATCAGCATTCTGACGAGTCATTACTATGGTTAAATAAACAATTTAGCTTGAGATTGAGATGCCTATATTCTTCTGCATTCTTCAGCTCCAATTTCCAGGAAACAAAAGGGAACAGAGTACTATTTAATCAAAGTGTCACATTAATTCAGACAAATTTAAATAATCTCGTTTTCTAATACAGCTGTCATATTTGCATCCGGTGACTTACACTCACCGGCGTTTTTAGATTAATGCCAGTTGCAAACTTTTGATTTATGAATGAATAATTCTAACGGGGGGGCGTGTGTGACTGTGAGCACACGTGCCATTATGTGTGTATGAAATAGCATCTACAAAGAACCTGAACTGTTAGTCTCTAAGAATGACCTTACTTTTTCATTAGAGGATTGAGTAGAACTATACAACTTGTAGTAAACAGGAACAGAAGCTAAATCATTGGTTTCTTGTTTCAGGCCAGCCGCCAATCGCTGGTTATCTCATTTCCATTCCTGCCGATGGGCCATGCATGAGAATGTGTTCCCACTTGACATTGTGTTTCCATATTCATCTTTTCAGTGTAAAACGCAAAGGTTATCATCTGCTCTTTCCAGTGTGCACACATGAGAGAGAGAGAGAGAGAGCGAGAGAGAGAGAGAGAGTGAGAGTGAGAGAGAGTGAGAGAGAGAGAGAGAGAGAGAGAGAGAGAGAGAGAGAGAGAGAAAGAGAGAGAGCTTTTTTCTGCAGCTGTTGTTCTTCTCTTGTTTTTTTAGTAATACAGGCAAAAAATTCAAGGTTACTCATTTTGTTGTCTTTTTTTCTTTTCTTTTTGTACCGTAACACCAGAATTACAATGTTTTTCTTCCAGTTGTTGTGGTTAAAGTCTCCAAGGACAAACACAATGAAGAGGTGTTTTAGTATCTAATCATGTATTAACCACATAATCTTTTACATGTAGGTGATTCCAAAAGACAATTATGTTCCACCTGAATGTTTTTTTGTTTTTTTGGTAAGGTTTCGTTTAAATGATGTTTAGGAAAGATACGTAAAGGGGTTAGCAATACTACTGACACAAAGAAATGCAAAATCAAAAAAATACATATAAATCTAAAGTCTGCAGTTCAAATAAACTGTTAGATTGTCATAGAGAGGGTAAGACATCAACAAATCAACAAGTGAACACAAAAGTCAAATCCATTGAGAAAATGTAAAATATGCAAAGGAAAAATTAAAAAAAACACATCAACAAACTAGATGTTGTTCAACAATGTTAGTTCTCATTTAAAATATGTCCCAAGTGAACCGTTTCTTGTGCACATTAACATTTGTGTTAGTGCAAAGCATAATAAAATGTATTTAGGGTTTTCCGACTCTTTGGCTCATCCCTACAGTGAAGCATGATGGTGGGAGCAGCATGCTTTGAAGATGTTTTTCAGGTGCAGGAACTGGAAGGAAGGGAACGATCAAAGCAGCAATGTTAATTTGCATAAATTGTTTTCAACATTTCCACAATAAGATATTTGTGTATGTAAAGTTAAGGAAATGGGTCATTATCATGTTATATTAATTATAATAAGATCTGGACTAGCAATGTAACATAACGTGCTGAAAAAGTGAAGTGGTATGATTAATTCCTGGATGCACTGTGTTAAATAATATAGCATAGAGAATGGTTGGTTGATCTGTAACAAAATTATTATTATTTTTTTCTAAGTGGAACAGTTATTTCTATGATCCAAAAAATAATATAAGAGATTCATTATAACAATGTTAATGGCATAACATTCAGTCATATTTATCTTTATTAAAGCAACAATAAAAAACTTTCTGTCTTGGTTGACTTTGGCGGCCTAGTGTGGAAAAGCAGTTGGACTGAAGTACATTTCTGTTTCCAGTCTCTGAATGAAGGATGAATAGAGATAAGGTGATGAATCTAATTTTGCCAAAACCATGTCATATTATGATGTTAAAAACAAGAAACGGGGGAAGTGACGTATGCCGTAAAGTAGTCTGAACATTTGTAGTTGTTTTGTCTGACAGGGTTCCTGCTAAAGCGATACGGACCCCTTGGGCCATGACAGAGGTGTTATTCAACAAGGTGTAAGTCAACTTATAATCACAAAAGTTATGAAAATATTTTATGAAGTGTTGCTTTAACATACACAAACCTAAACAGAGATATTAGAATCCATTTAATGTACTTTATATTTTCAAGTAAATGTTCTGTTTCAAATAATATTAAAGCATTTTCTCTTCACTGAGTAACTCTATTAATATAACTAATATAATTCTGATATTATCTGGTTATTAGTCAGGCTATTTGCTCAAGTAGCTCAAGTAGCTATAGTCTGCAGTCAGTTGCTTCACAGACACGTCTTTAATTGCTTGGTAAGTGTATTTTTATAATAGCATTTTAGGATGAGTACCTTTGCTTCTGTTTCCATACCAAGACTGTTTTTTACAACTTCATTTTTTGTCTTTCTTGTAAGCATTGGAACAGTTTTTTTCAGCCAAGCTGACACATTGGCTTTCTTCAGATCTGTGAGTCCAGAATCCTATGAAAGAAGCTTATTACAGCAACTTGTCCCCAAGATCTCATTCATTAAGCCATGATCTACATCTAATTACCAAAGGTTAGAGTTTGAACAAATACCTTCAGCTCAGGTTTTTCTTCATCCCAGCAAACCAAACACTGTACTGGATACGAAGCCCCAATTTGTCCACCTATCTGCTGCTTCATTCTTAAAAAAATAATTCATTCAATTTACAATTCACTTGATTGTTTCTCAATAAATGACACCTGGATGATGCTTCAAAATAGGAAATTAATAGTTTTTTACTATTTTGAAAGCAGTATCTCTGATATCATCCTTTTAGTTGTGAATAAGAGCAGCGAGTAAGACTGGGCAAAGGTTTTGGATCCACTTTTGGCTTCATCTCCAATTTTCTTTTGCACCGTCAACTTGGCATCACCTTAAAGTGGACAGACACGAAGCATAACACCATAGATACCATAATCCCATAATAATCTCCCTGAATGTATTAAATAAATAAAGGCCAACTGCTGATACCAGATTACCATCTTCTGGTCAAAGTGGGTCAGTGCTGCTTCAAAAGACTGGCCTGTTGTTTGCATCTCTCTTTTGATGTTAAATTTTTTGTATTTTCTTCACATACACACAAAAAAAAAGTGCATGAAGCTGAAGACACTGGAGAAAGATTTGAATCAAAGAAATAACAACTGATGTTAAGCTAGTGCAGTGGAAGCCTTTGAATGCCATGCTGTGCTGAGCTACAGTCAGATACACACAAAAACTTGCTTTATTCTTCCATCAAAGGCTCCTCGAGGGAATCTGAGCGGAGCCGCAAGGAGCCATCTCAGTCCCACCTCCAGTAGACAGTCTGACACAGGAGAGAAGTTTTACTGTCGGCTGTCAGGACTGCAAGAACATCCTGCTTGTGCTAAATCACTTGGAAGTCAATGGGGGGGGGG
>JAVLVB010000374.1:291984-350416 GCA_032876305.1 Orestias chungarensis
TTATTTAGAAACCTGTGGGGGCAAACTTTGTAGATGAGACACAAGAGAAACAGAAGGGAGCACTGTATAGTACTGCACCCTGCTGGCTCTGCTATGTGACCACTCTCTACACGGTCCCTCAGACTGTACACTTCATGTAGTATAAGAAGGAGGTTTGAAGGTTGACAGTCCGACGAGACAGAACAAATATCTGTTGGCGTAATGGAAAATAAGCTTTCACTGCGTATGCAGAAAAATTAAACACGTTTTAAAGGAACCGAGTCTTATGCTGATGTCGAGTTTAGTTTAAATGATTATACGCAGTGCAGGCAGAGGTCTGCAAAGGTCTTGAGTTTTCTCTTATGTTCTTTTGAAGTGACCTTGATCAACAGTTGTCCAAAAGTTTTGAAAGTGTTGCTTTTAACTTGGTGCTGCTATTTTTTCTTTTCATCTCTCCACTATTGCTTGTCTGTATAGAAAGGTGTAGTAAGCGTAAGTCTGAGCAAAAGAAGCATTAATTCAGTGCAGAAGATATCCACACCTTCCTAAAAAGGCCAAATATAACAGTTGAAAAAACTAAAATATTTTGTGCCATCTGGATTTCACGATTTTATTTCCTCCTCTTTTTTTAAATAAATGTAAATTTCAAATAAAAGTAGAGAATAAAGTTTGGAATCACATTTCTAAGACTCATAAAGTTACAGATTCAGGGCATCTTTAAATTTTTTTTTGGTTTGTTTAAAGGGAATTTCTTGTGAAATCACCTTTGCTTACCATGACTTTGAAATATTGTTAATTCCTATTGTGTGCTATGTCTTCACTGGGTTTCATCTATTTATATTTTTATTATTATTTGCTTTTTTTGTTTCTTAAATGCAGAAATAATACTTTAGTTAAGCTAAAATCTGGTTTTCTAAGGGAGAGGCGAGAAACAGAGGAACATTGATTTTCTTTCTGCATCAAGTTGAATGTCACCAATCTGAATGCAAGCATGCATGTATTGCTTCCAAAGTACGTCTGTTCTTAATACTTTAATACTTGATAATTCAATGGTTAATGTCATTATTGCCTTTATTTAATTTGCTGCTAGTTGTGGAATATTTTATCGGTGGAACTTCTGTTGAATAAAAGCAGTTTGCTCTTAATCAAGACATGAATGATGAAACACTGAGTAATGTGTGAAGAATGCTTTTACCTGCTGGTATTCTTTTATTCCTTACAACCTGGTCAAATTTTCAGTCCATAAATCTCGTCGATGAAACTCCATTGAAAACCTTCACATCATGTTTCCATGCCAAAAAAACATAACCATAAGATTTATTGTTAAATGTAATCAAGGCCCTGGAGATCTCTTGGTTATAATAAAACATGTTCACACTGTTGTGTCTTTTTTTTTTTTTACAAAAATGAAAAGAGAAACCACAAAAGTTTATTACGTCGTTTTCAGTCTTTCTTTTTTTTCTCTCTGTCTCTAAACATGGACTGATGGGTGGTTCCACTGGAACGTCATCTGCTCTGACGGCCACCGGTTGTTAAAAGCCCTTACTGAACGTCATTACGTGAGCAGAAATAATAGCAGCCATGAAGTGAGTTCAACTTTGTGCTAACGTGAAACAGTAAGTAAGGAAACTAGATCTGGTTTGCTTTTTGCCCAAGACGGTATTTACAGCTGTGATGATGAAAAAAACGCAACAGTCGGGATTTATTTTTAGAATAATCCTTTTTATATCAACCCCCGGTGTTTTTTAGTTGTAAGCATGCACAAAAATTTTTTTTAACTGCCTTTATTTGTTTTAAACAAAAGACAAAAGCAACCGAATGTCGTGCTTATATGGATAAAAAGTCTGATTGCTCTTCAGGATTATTCATGGCTGTTTTGCTGAGGAAAGTAAGGCGCACCAACGCAGCAGCTGCCTCTGTGCTGGAACGTAAGTAGTGCCCGTCCTTAGAGGAGGTGTCTGACCCTGAATCCTAGACTGGACAAACTGCAGATCCAATTACACACTCTTTGTTCCACATTAACAAGCACACATGAATCTGTGTTTTCTCAAACACTTCATTGTCACTGAGTAAGAAACTGTTGTTTGTGTGTGTCAGAGATTGCTCAGACCAGCCAGAGAGACTCTAGATGTTTTTGAAAATAATTATTAATTAATTTATATAAATTGTACTATTTTGTTTAAAAAAAAAATATTGGTTGGGTCTAAAACAGAGGTCACAATAACACATTTAAATTAAAGGGCTAAAACTCATACACGAACAAGACATGAGGTAAACCTAAATAGTGGCTGATCAGACTGCTGACACTGAAACGGGTAAATAAACACAAACAAACATACGAAGACTTAACTGACGAACACAGAGTTCAGAATAGTACTGATAAGTAACCTTAAAAAAAAGAAATACTTAACAATAATAACATTTACAAACAGTGGTATGGTCTGCTTAGGTGGTTTTGCCATCAAAGGAAAACTGATGCAGATGGAATTGTTTTTTGTGGCACTTTAGTAGCAATGAACAATGAACTGGCAGCTTAAAAGGAAGAGATGTTAATCTGTTGCCTGATGCTCTTGTTGAAGTCCTCCTTGACTTCCCGGGATTTGTTGATCTCAGGGCAGCATAATCAGGCGTCTGCAATGTTCAATAATAACTCAATGTCCACACTTCTTATGGATCATCTGAGTCCTTTTGCAAAAGGGAGAACTGAGACCGACTGTGCAATGGTTTTCAACTCAGCTCTGAGTTCTCCCCTCGCATCAGGCTGTTTTTATTCAAAATTAGGGAGTATACAGAATCAGATAAGCATTCACATTTAATTTACACAAGGGGTTTCAGAAGCTGTTGTTCCCGCGCCTCGCTGGCCTTGATTAATCTGCACAAAAAAGGGAGTGAGTTTCGCTCCCTGGTATCACATACTTTAACTGAAAGTTTTAACTGCTGGGAATCGACTGCTGGTCTCTTTCCCATGATCCACTCCAGCTACCAGAGAGAATAAACAGGCCTTATCAGAAGATGTATAGCTATTGTTATATGCACACATTTCTAGTATTAAAAGAAACATGAATACCTGAAAGAAACATGAACATAAATGATTACCATTCCACACAACTAAAAAGTCCGGGTACCAAAAAAGATTAAAACTTCAAACACTAAATGAGTATATGAACCGTCCAGTGGCCTAATGTATAAGCTAATCAAAACAGAAAAACTGAGAACAAAACAATTACCATCATCCACTGATCAAAGCAGGAAACAGCTGCCACAGTGTGTTACAGCCTACTGCAATCCCTCTCTTATAACTTGGCCAGCCACAGTACATCATGCTAAACTATTATGTTTGTTATTTTCTATTTATTTCTGTTTTGTTACCTGTGCAAACTTATTTAAACGTGTCCTAGTTGGGTTAGTTCTTCTAAACTAGTTCATTTGACATCTTTGGATGCGAATACAACTGCAAATCATTCAGGGAAAGTTTCATCTCAATATGACTTGATGGGCAATGTGAGACACCAGATTTTCTCTTTTGACACAGATTCTCAAACTGATTTATATCTGGACTTTGCTTAAACCATTCTAGCACATGGATATAGTATAATCTAAATCACTTAATCGTAGCTTTTAACCTTAATTTTTAACTTTCTTTTATAGTGGCAGGTAAAACCTTTACTTTAAATCTCATTTTTTACAACTTCTGACAAGCTTTCTTTTAGTATTTCCTGTATTTAGCTCCATACATCTTCCTATCAACTTTAAACAGCTTTCCTATCCTCAATGAAGAAAAACCAACCACAGCATGATGCTGCCAACACCATGTTTCACCATGGAGATTGTGCGGTCAAAGCAATGTGCATTTTTCTGTCATGTGTGCTTATGATTTCCTGGATAGCTTATCATTTGGTGGATAGCTCAAATGCAGTGACACCTGACTTCCACTTTGAGGCAATGGGTTTGAATCCAGCCCAGGGCAAATACACCATAGCATCCAGTGCTGGTCCTGAGGCAAGACCCTACCTGGCGCTGAAAAGGGCTATCTCGCTGTAATTACACCAAAACATATTCCTCGTATGGATCTGGCAAATTAAGTTGATTATTATTTTAAAAAGGATGCTACATTGATTCTGTTTAAACCTAATGGTTTAACCAGAATTAAAAGAAAGTCTTGTTGACCTTTGCACATCCACTAGAGTTGAGAGTTTGTTTTACAACCTAATCTTTAGTTTTAACTTAATCACAGCCTTTTCCGCAATCTGGTGGTTGTGTTTATTCGTCTTCAATATGCTATTTGTTCATTAATACTGTCTAAGAAATATTTACCCCCACAGATAAACTGGATTCTGGTTAACTGTTTTAGGGGTAAAACAGGCTGGAAAACAAATGCAAGCAATTCAGATATTTTAAAGGATTTAGTCTACCCTGTTTGTACCAGTAATATTTTTCTAGCACAAACATTTCTAACTGAATTTTCCTTTTTTTAGAATAATTTTTTCAAATAACTGAGTTCAATATTGATGTCTTTGCATAGAAGCAGATTTCCGCACAGATTCGGAAATCAGGTCCTTGACTCGAGAAGACCTGCACGAGCTGTTTCCTGGTCACAAGAAACTGAAGCTGAGGCGGACAATCTTCAGAATTATAAAGAAGCATGTCAGTTTCTTCTGCACGCTGTGTCCTGCTATACTGCATGCCCGTCGTTTATAAAGTGCCTAAGTTTTAAACAGGATTTTCTTTTCTTTTTTATTCATGCAGAAACCAATAAATGTGCTTCTAAAAGAACTCCAACATTTCATCCATCCTTATTCTCTCAGGGGTATGGTGTTGTTTTTTATCAGTAAAAATAGTGAAATTACATAATTGTATTTATTGTTCTATTAAACAGCATTATACTCTCTTTCAGACTCTCTGTCTTGCAGTGGGGTCTTGGTTGACTACCTTTATACCCTGAAGGACATGAAGGCTCAGCTGAACAATATGCATAGTTTCATTGAAGCGCACATTGATTTATTGGAGGACATCAGTAAAGCTCAGCCACACCGGGAAAACGACCCAGGTTGTAATGAATTGTTACTGTAATATATGGTTTTGGTAAATGTTTCTGAAGGTTTCCTAAAATTTTGTTACACAAGGCTGTTAAAATATATTCCAACATTTTCTTCTAACTTCTCCTTTGTTCTAAAATGATCAGTGCACAGCCCTGTTAAATCTTACAAAACTCAGAGTCAAACTTTGATTTTGATCTCTTAAATTTATTTATTATTAGTTATTTTCCTTTTAACTTTCAAAAATCCCTTAAAAAGAAACTGAACCTGTATTTGTGGTTCTGTCCATGTTAAAGCAGCATTTGAACTCAATAGAAAGTCCTCTAACTACGGCTTGAGTCAAGCAATTTTGCACGAATATCTCACCCAGTTCGAAAATAGACTTAATTTATCATTTAGGTAAACATCAGTTAAATTAACTAATAGTAAGTTATGAAAAACATGATTACTGTTACATAATGTGTGGAGAAAAAGACACATAAGGTAAAGTAAAATAAATAGCATTGTTAAAAAGTATCGTCTGATTTTTTAAATTTTTTCCCCCCAACCTTACAGAGGTTTTATCCGGTGCCAGCATGAACGCTCCCAGTCCTTCACTGCAGACAAACATTACACCAGCAAATGGTCATTCATTTGAAGCCCAAGGTAAATCCCAGATGTTACTTTTATATTATGTTTCCCTATACCTTTTATTTATCTTTCATGCATTTCTTTGGCATAGAATAATGGCGAGCTTTAATAAAATATGTACATTATGCAATCTCTCTGTTTGCTCTAAAGAAGATTAACATAACTCAGTGGACATGATCCTATTTCTTATTTATTCAGGTAACATTTATTACACCACTTATGTTCTTTTATAGAATATATATGGAGTAGGCAACAGGAAGTGCAATGTTTCATTTCTATCAGAAAGTCTTAGTTGTTTTAAAGGAATCTGTTCGGCTGAAATAGGTTTTACTTTTGCGCTACTCTGCCTTTTATGCATTTGGCATGTTTTTTTTTATAGTGAAGATGGAAGTTTTTCTAAAAATTAGGATGGAACATTTATCTAAAATTGACAGTGTGTGTATACTATTAATTTTAAGAAACAATGTTTGTTTTAATAAAGCCCTGCTAATCATTGCCAATGGGTTCCTTGACCACCAACAGTGGGTAAGGTGGGAAAAGTGCCTTACGCAAGGAGCTATCACACAACATTTGAAACAGATATATTATTTGCTTTCTGAAATAACTTTAGTGGTCTGTTTTTTTCCACAAACCAAAACAAACACCATGAATAGAATGTATATGCTAAAATTAAGTCTCACTAAGAATTTTTCCAACTTGTCTCACTTTCCCTCTTAAGAAAAAATATATTTACTGGATTTGATATCTCCTAATATTATGATTCAATTTTTTATCTGAGAAGCCATTTCTTTGTGAGGTGTTATTCAGTCGGATCTGAACTCCTGTCAATCAATAAATCAGTGAACTCTGTCTCTTACCACAGTGATGTACCAGATGGTTGTCAGTGGAAAAACCTTTAATGCCCATCTTCAGTTGATGGCCAAGGTCCAAGCACAAGTACAGGACCGGTTTCAGCTCATTTCATGCAGCCAGGATGGACAGGTCCTCATTGTCTTCCGCCTCATCACTTCACGCACTGGTGTAGGTGTTGACGGAGCCCTCGGTAATGTAGCAGGTAAACAAAATATCAGACCAGACTACTTAAAATTTGATTAATTTGTTATTAAACATTAATCTGTTATGCTGTGTTTAACCATAAAGACTGAATATTTGTTTAGGAGCAGTAATATATTAATGTTCAGTTAATATTACAAAATTATGTAAGTAAACCTTATACTTAAAAAAAAAAAAAAACTTTGTTGGTTGCTTTTTGTTTCACTAGTAGCCTTTATTTAAGAGTATATAGACAGGGAGGATGAAGGAGAAAAGGTTATTCCAAATGTTCCGGGGCCGGGAATTAATCTAGGGATGACTGCATTTAGAATTATATAATCGTTTTATGCTTTAATCCGTCCTGTCTGGCATTTTGGCAACTGGAATTATTGTCCGAGTTGCTAATGTAAAGTTCAATTATTTGTATTTCACAGTAAATCAACCTGTTATTCTGGTGTTGATGCACCACACACTTGATGTCAAGCATACCTCAACAAGAAGGACGTGGTCGGATTATTCCAATATTGTGCTGCATGTACATATTTTCTACCATGAGACAGCGTGCGGATTGCTGAGGTGTCAAGAAAACAACATTGCTGTAAATCAGATACAGAAAAAATTACTTGAATACTGTACTCCAGGAGGTCAGTGGGCTGTGACTGGTGAACATAATAGCCCTGCCATAGACAGCTGCTCCCATTTGAAAGGTGAGGGCAGCGAGTTTAGGTTGTTTGGCAGTGATACTAGCAGCAGCAGCAGTAGTGATAGTGAAACTAAAAGTATTTGGGGGCCTGTTGAATAGAGTATTTATATGCCTGTACTATGCAGTTGAATTTGTTACTTGTTATAAGTAAACGGCTGTGGTTATCTGTAACGCTCTGTTGCTAAAAAAAAAAATGTATTAGCTGATCACATGTCAACATGTGTTTTTTGAGTTTTTGTTGCTCTATTTTATTTTGAAAGGATAATAATAGCAGATATAAACTTTGGTGGTTCTCAGTATGAGTAACAGGCTTTGGCCTGAAAAGGAAAATCTTACTTTTGATCTTACTATTATAAAAAAAAAAAAATTATGTTTTCTGATAAACCAGTGTTGACATTCTGGAGTAGCATATATATATATATATATATATATATACATATATATATATATACACATGTACATGTATGTATCAGTATGTGTGTGTGGTTTTTTTGTTGTTGTTTGGGATTTTTTTGCAGAAGTTTATTAAAGTCATGGAATAAGTCTAGTCCTGTGTGATAAAGGGAGGATATTAAAATAAAATCAGAATATATTTTATTAGTCCCACAATTGCGTGTGTGTGTGTGTTTTCTTTTTGTTTCTGTCGCGCTTATCCCACCTTTACATTGTTTGTGCTTTATAATCAGTCTTATGTGACATTACAATCTTTAAAGAAATTGTATTTTTTGGAACTTGGATTTTTCAGTGACAGCTTGTCATAATCATCAAAAGAAACAAAAAACGAAAGCTTAAACCTTGTGACTTATTTTTAATGTTACTGAAATGCCTCAATATAGGGAATAAAAAAGTATATGATGCAGATTTGGATAATTTTAGCAGAGGTCTAGTGGTGTTAGAGCGCCCTCTATGCCCCGACGTGAGAAAAAACAGCTTTGGTTTCACTTTCTGGTTACTGGAAACGCTGAGAATCATAATAAACAGCTTAAAACGAGCACAGGGTTGTATTCGTGCTTGATGAAGGGAAATATTCACTTTAGGCAGCCATCGTCTAAACGTCTTTTCAAGTTCGGATCAGTCGAATACTGAAGGTGACACAGAAGATACAAGGAACCAAACAAACCACCAAACTTTTAGTCCATCTGATCAAAAAAAGAATGTCTGTGTTGCTGAAGGAAATACAAAACTACAGCTCAGCTGCAGCGCGTGCACTTGAAAGTAAGTGACATTTCTATGCTTTTAACACTTCAGGGATGATTCATTAGCTTTTAGTCGTTAATTGCTCCTTTAAATCAATATTTTAGAAGCAGATTTCCGCACAGACACAGATATCCAGTCTTTAACCAGAGAGGACTTGCATGAGCTTTTCCCCGGAGCTGACAAGCTCAAGTTGAGGAGGGCCATCTTTAAGATAATCAAAAAACAGGTTTTGTTCCCTGCATGCATTCATACAAATCTACCTTTGTACAATTAATTCATTGCCTTTTGATAAATGTACTTTTGGTCGTATATCAAACAGAAACCAGTTGAGAAGCTCCTGCAGGATCTTAGAGGTTTCATCCCGGAGGACTCTGTAAAAGGTATTTCATATTTCCATAAATTCAATGTAAAAATGGGGATATTTTCCAGTCAAAGCATGATTGTATCAACCTTGCGATCTTCATTTAGAGGCCCTTGCCACCAATGGAGTGCTGATTAGCTACCTCCATCTCCTGAAGGACCTGAGTGATCAGCTGAGCAATGTACAGAGTTTTGTAGAAGCACACATTGGTTTGTTGGAGGAACTCAAAGCTCAAGCTCAGCCACAGCAGAAACATGACTCAGGTATTTGCTCTGTATATTTATATATATATATATATATATATATATATATATATATATATATATATATATATATATATATATATATATATATAGATATATATATAGATAGATAGAGCACAAAGTATTTTGCGCACTTTCTTAAAATATGTAAGATTTAATTTGTTACTTACTGCACTGACACCTCTTGGTTTTCTGCAGTGTAGCTCACATATATAGACTATTTCAGCATATACCTTGTCAACCTTTGTGTATATATATTGAAAAAAAGGTTAAGCTGAATTGGCAGGAGGGGGGAAAAAATGTAAATAGTGACTGTCCAACCAGCCAACAAAGCAGATGTCTTTTATCAAAACCGTAAAGCAAAGGAAAAGGTTTAAATTCAACAAATTTCCGTGTGCTTTTTTAAAATTGCTATTTTTTGACGGTTATATTAATAATGAGTATTTATGTTGAACAATGAGGGTTTAAAAATGACACTGGGTCTCATATGTTTCGCAGACAATTTCCTGGTTAGTCCAACAACAGCTTCCAGAGGGACTCCAAATGAAACCACTCCACAAAAATGTCAAGGTATGTTTCCTTTTTCTATGAAAGAATAAACAATTTATTTTTGCTTAATAGCACATTCTACATTGTTATCTTTGAAAGTAAAATTAAATACTATAAAAGTGCCCCCAATAAATATTTTGTGGTAATTCATCCAATAGCATAATTTGCAGGAAGCCAATTTTATCGGAGCTTGGGCTTTGGGAGCTATGGTAGTTCCCACACACAACAAGGTAAAGACTACATCATTATTAAATTCATTATTATGTCATGAGTCATCAGTATGTCAATATTAAAGAGGTGAGGTAAAAAAATCTATTTTTTTTACTACTTAGTAACGGTGAAGTACAAGATGGAGGTCAGCGGTAAGACATTTGATGCCCATCGTCAGATTCTGCATCAGGTACAGAGCTCATCGCAGCAGCTGAGCTTGGTAGAGAGCCAGAGCAGCGAAGATTGCAAGATCGTGCTTGTCTTTTGTCCCATCGTGTCACGTATCGGAACGGATGTGGAAGCAGCCATGAAAATGATTACAGGTGAGACAATTTGTTTCGTTAGACTTCTGTAATGACAATAAATGTGCCTCATGCTATTTGTTTTTAATCAGATTTACATTTTTTTATCTTTTTGGATTATTTTAGATTACAATTTAACAAAATCTAATGTGCATGGGCAATTTATAGTAGCATTTCAACCTACAGTATATTTAAAAAGGTGCATCTCAATAACATAACATCATTTTCCTTCTTTTGCTAATACCCTTTTTCGCCGTCATGGGAAAATAACAAAAATGTACATACCTTGTTCTCTTTTGTTCTTTTCAGGTAATAAACCTGTAATCCTGGTTCTGATGCATCATTCTCATGAATCAAAACCTGTTGCCACCAGTGGGAGCTGTGACAACAATCATAGGATTCTGAAGCAATTCCATGTTTTCTATCATGAGAGAGAGGGAGGATTAATAAAGTGCAAAGTCAATAAAGAGGCCATATCGGGTATACAAAATGAATTATCAAAAATTGCAGGAAATTGAACAAATCACCTACAAAGGATATAATAAGCATAATTTTTTTGATTGTGCAAAATAATTATTAAAACATGAAAGAAATACAGAGCCAATAAAATATGCAGCTGGCACAGTTGCTTTTCGCTTTCAACGTTTGCCAGTTTAAAAATACTTTACATAATAAAAACATAGCGCAATAACAGTTGGGTATTCATGAACCTTTAAAACTGTTTCAGAAAAGCTTACATTAGATTTTATTATATTTTTTTAAATTAATCAGCAAGAATTAAATCTACTCTATCACTACATCCAGAATGCTGATTTGATCAGACTGAGATGATAAACATAAGCCTTGTTTCTGTTCAGCTACAATCTTACAACAGCAGGAACATGCATACATTAAATAGGAGGGGCTACAGGAATCAACCCTGATGCAAACAACTTGTGACTAAAATCCTTGAGAGGGACGAGTTTATTATCTGAATGAAATTAGATGCGATGACACCAAGCAGACGAGCTTCATTGATTTATAATTTCCAGGATTTTGTTCTGGGGTTGGTGGAATTTTACCTTTTTCTGTGAATGTTTGGACAGAGCACTGGTACTGGATTCGATCTTGACATGCAGACTAACCCTCTAATGTTTTTCAACTTTCTCGAAAGAAGTTGCCGAATTAATTGCGAGTCCTGTTAGTGTGGAGTTCAGATGATAGAGTCACAGCAGGGTTTGTCACTACCATCTCATGCATGTAGGGTTTTTTGTTTGGAACCTTGAGGTTCTTTAAGATACTGTTACAGTAACTATAGTACCTGGGTATATTAGGTCCCTTTTCAAAACGCAAAAACTATGAAAGGCCAAGGATGAACACTAGAGATCAAGAAAAGCTGCTCTACTTTCAACAGCTGAAATCCATTAATTATTATTCCCTCTTTATTTACGTCTTAATACATTAAATTAAGTTTTAAAAAAGCACTATTTTTTATGTATGAGAACAAATAATATCTGTTTTTTTGTTTATTGTAACAACCAACTGTGTAAAGCATGTTAATTCTGGATTGTCAGTGGGTTACATGTTAAATCAGTGTAGACATTTTGAGTATTTAGAGTTAGTTCCCTTCTATTAGCTAGATAGTACGTATTTTGCACACTGTTTTGTGTAAATGCTTTCTGACATACTCGTGATTATGCTGATTTTGTAATTTCAAATAAACTATATGTATCAAACATTGTCATTTTTTCCTTTTTTACATGTATTTAAGATAACATATAATAAAATAATCATTTTTAGATGATATGTAGTGTTTTGTGTTGAAAAGTGTCCAATTTTATGGACAATTTATGTTGATTTTTGTGTTGCATATTCAAAAGCAGCAATTTAGCCCAACTAACATTTAGATCAATACACAACAGAAGTAAATGCTACTAGTTAGGATAAGGCAATGTGCATTTTTTCATACACAATGAGGAATTTAAATGAATATAAGCCATTACTAGATTTATCTTTACACCGTGGACCACACAATCCTACTCCATCGCCTCTAGTCTACAGTTGGACTTTCTGGGTCCTTGAACCGACCCTTTTCACCATCTATATTCTCCCACTCGGTCAGACAATCCATAAGCACAAGCTTTCTTTCCACTGTTACGCAGAGGATACACAGCTGTATATTAAAATGGCTTCCACTTCTCCCACAGTTCTACCATCTGCATTTCATTGTTGCCTGGAGGAGATAAAGGCATAGATGGCTGACAATTTCTCCAAGTGAACAGCAGTAAAACAGAAGCTGCCCACATGTATACCCCTCACCAAACACAGTCCATCTCAACACTAAACAATACCAAGATCTTTGATCATAACATCTCCCTGTCCTCAGCCGTTACAAACCTTGGTATTGTTATATTTGACTCTCACACTTGATTCCCACATCCGTCACCTCTGCAAGGTCTCTTTCCTCCACCTTAAAAACATTGCAAATATCCACTCCTCACTCTGCCAACACAGCGCAGAGAAGCTAAACAGTGCCTTTATCTCCTCCAGATTGGACTACTGTAATGCCCACCTCGTCGGGATCCCTGGCAGTGGTCTCTTAAAGCTAAAGCACATTCAGAACTTTGCTGCCAATTTAGAATCCTGTACAAACTCTGTCTCCTCGCCCACCAGTGCATTCATGGAACTGTGCCTAGCTACCTCAGCGAACTCCTCACACTATATACCGCTGCTCCACCATGACCCCATACCGCCTGCACCAGCCAAGAACCAAGCTATCCACAATGGGAGACAGGGTCTTCCAGGCAGTCGCCCCACGGTTGTGGAATGCCATCCCAGAGATCCTGAGGGCCCCACAGAGAGTAGATGCATTTAAAAAAGGCATAAAGACATTTCTTAGTCACACAGGCCTTTTAAAAACGATATTGTTGTGATCTGTGTGGCTATGTTGTATGACTTTTGTGTTTTTTATTTATTTTTATATTTACAAATTTGTATTTTAATGATTGTTGTTAGCTGCTGTTCTGTAGCACTTTCAGACTTTTCTTAAATGTAAGTTGCATTACAAATAAAATGCATTGTAATTATAATAATAATAATAAAAAAAATAAAAAATAATAATAGTTATTGTTATTATTATTATTATTATTATTATGTTAGTTATTGTTATTTTTTTTCTGTTAAACATGGTGTTGTGATTTGTAAAAATAAAATAAAATAATTAAAAAATTTTTTTATATATATATATATATATATATATAAAGCCAACTTCACTTAGATTTAGAGTACATTTATTAAGCCGCTAATGTGGATTTTATTTCGAAAGACGAACGTCTTATTTTGGAGAACCCAATCGGAAGTTGGCAGTGTTTACAGAAACACTTTTTCCGGTTTTAGCTAGCAGCTAGCACAGCTGCTGAAGTTCTGTTATTGACTCAGTAGTCAAGAGCATTTTCTGTCAAGGTGCAGCACAGATGAGACTCTTATGACTTTCTCGTGAAAGTTAGTCATTTAAAATGTGACTTTTGATTTTTTTAGTAGTAAGAAAAAGAGCTCTGTCGAGGCTGTTAGCTTGTAGCTGTGCAGCAACAACAGATGTTCTGCACCATTGATTCCTTTCAACAGGTGTTAGCTTTAAGCAGCTTTAGTTTGAAGAACCTCTTTTTTTAAGTATCTTGTTTTTTCTAGTAAAAAAAAAAACACGTTTTATTTTAAGCTAAACCAATTAAATGAATTAATCTATGACGTGAAAAGTTTGCAGGGCTTGAGTGCAGGTCTTTGGTGCCTTACAAATGTCAGTACGTCTGTCATGATATTCGGCCGTCTGTTTTTTAGACTTAGTTTTCAAAGGTCGAAAAGTATTTTTCCACAAAGACCGAATGCCGTAAAGCAGCCCCAAGTTTGGAAGCTGCATTCAACACTTACCAACTTGTGCACTAAAAGAGAAACCTTTAAACCACTGCTTCAACGATTCACACCTCAGGTGAGAAACAAATTAGCTGGATCTACTTTCTGACACCTAACCAGAATTGATGCATAAAATATTTATACATTCTCTCTCTCTCTTCGTCAGGATACAGTTCGTGTCTGTTCACCTGCAGCGAGTGTTATGCAGCCAGCCACCATTTCTTATGAAGGAGAGGCCAATGCAGTTGCATCTGATGGTGAAGATGATGAGGAGGAAGGTTGTGCTGATGGGACTAAGGAGGAGAGCAGAATGCAGCAAGATAAACTGATTATAACCAGCCAGGTTGACGCGATCAGCTTGGAGGTCCGGGGAAATATTGCAGATGCTGAAACCACTGCAGGGTTAAGTAAGTAAAGCGAACAGACTCGAATTCTGATGGACATTGTTGTCTTATCATTAGAGCTAAGCTTTCTGTTTTGGGTGGTTTACAGATGAATTAGAATTATTTATTTTTCTTTTACACATTCAATGAAAAGCTTATCGGTTCTGTCTTAATTCCTCTGTTTGATCAGACAAAATTTATACAATAACAAATGCTGGCTCATATAGTCAGGATGCAACAACTCATAAAGACCTACAAGTCCTTTATATATATATGGCTTATGCATCTTGTCCAGTGTAACATGTAGGAGATGTCAGAGAATGTCACCTTTTTTTACTTTTGAAGGAGATTTTTATATAAATATCTCTGACTGTGTCGTTGTGTGAAACTTTTTAACATTAGGCCATATTAAAGCAACTAACTTCAGCATAAACTACTGAGTTGCTAAGAAAAAGGTAGCACGTAATTCTCAGATGAAAGGAAACTGATGCAGGGTGTTTTTATTTTATTGTTGTGCTACTTGACTATGCTTGACTAGGCCAACATGTTTTAGATGGTTGCCTTGTTCCCCTCACCTAGAGGAAATAAACTGTTTAATAAGGGGCTTCTTCTAAAATCAATCACATGCTAAGTAAAAACTGCAGAGTACAATATAAAAATATGGAGCATATAAAACACGAAGAACTCCACACATCTTAATAATACATTTTATATGTTTTAATATCTGCAGCTCCAACAGAATCAAATGAAAAAAAGTCAAAGAAGAAGCTGAGGAGGGAGAGGCAGAAGCTGACAAAGAAGAAGCTTAAATCAGCCCGAGCGTCTGCCAGTTTAATGTCAGAGCTCCCGTTCGCCCTGACCAGCCCCACCACATGGAAGGAGCTTGGTTGTATGTACACTGTTTCTGCTGAGCTTTTCTTAAACTGTTTCAGTTTCGCAAGAAAAACATTGACTTTGCAAAAAAATAAAATAATAATAACATACCGACTGCTTTCAGTATTAAAAACATATCAAGTGTTGTTTGTGTCCTGTTAAGTCCCCACCCTAGAGACGTCTGAGAAGAAAAGGAAGAGAAAGAGGGGAGATGTCGGGGGCAGAACTGACAGTGAGGAGGATGGTGACCAGAAGAAAAAAAAGAAAAAGAGCCAAAGACCAAACTACTTTGTCTCCATACCAATTACTAATTTTGAGGTAGGTAGAAAACCTGAACTAGTTTCCGCTTTCTGTGTTTTGCTTCTCTATCTACACATTTAGTGTATCCGCTTAAATAACCCCGTTCAAAAAAATAAATACTCTTCCAAAATCACCCTTTTTCATCTGTTAATGGATGTAGAGGTTATTGTCTTCCTGATTAGTTTGTATCTGTTTTCTGACATTATTGCATGTAATATACTGAGATATCCTTAAATTCGACAATGAATAAGCAACTAAAAGAACGTCTGTTTCAAATAACTGTGTATATTATTATTATATATTATCTTAGATTTAAATTGGGGATTTTATAAAGTTTTCTCTGCTGCCAGTAACTGAAAGCAAATGTGTTCACCATCAGATAAAGTCACTCGTGAAAGAGGTGCAAGAGGCCGTGCTTCAGCAGGAGCCGCGACTGGCCAAAGCCATGGTCCCAGTCCCGACTCTTCACATCACACTACTGGTCACTCATCTGGCCAGTCAGAAACAAGTAGAGCTGTGAGTTATTTATCATTAATGTACATACTAATATCTAGAACTGGAGCATAAAGACAACGTATAAAATTATTCATCCCTACATTAGATGGTTGGAGCACCATATTAATTCCAACCTGTTCAAAGTGAAGGCTTATTTTACATCATATGAGTTAAGGATTTTATAGGAAAATATTAAAGTCATTAATTTAATTTCTCTTCCTGATGTTATATTTTTCCTCAAAACCAGCAAGTTTTAGCTCATTTTAACATGTCAAGCTGCAGCTTCACCAACATCATTTAAAAACTTTAAATGTTGAGACTGAATTTATTTTCTTCTTTTTGGATTAATTTTAGAGTGGCCTAAAAGCTTGTGAAATTCATTATCAAATGAGTCATCCTTATGTAACAGGTGGCACCAGTAGGTGTCGCACTCTCCACAGCCTGAGCCTCCATAAAGGGTAAGCTGAAAGGTTGGTGACCAAGTGTTAATTTCCTGTGTGTGAGACCAGGTGTGTGTTGGGCCCGTGCTGTTTGCTGGCTGTGGGCATTAATGGTGTTCCAGTTGTAGCCTTACCTGGGCGTGGTGGTTCGAGGCTGCAGTTTTGCTCTGCATCCTTCTGTCCTTTGTAGAGTTTGTTTTTTTCTATTTGTTAGTCCGCCCAGTTAGGATTGTTTGTCTCATTGTAGCAAGAATTGTGAGGGCGGGCTAACAACCCATCACTCATTTCTGTTTTGTTTCCGGTTTGTTTTGGGTCACTTCCCTGAATATCTTTATCCTATTTAGTTGATATCCATTATCGGGTGACAACGAGCGGATGAAGCTAGAGGGGAATCTTTTAGTTAATTACAATAAAAATTATTAATAATAAAAATAAAAACTCTACAAAGGACAGCAGTGCAAAACTGCAGCGTCGAACCACCACGCCCAGGTAAGGCTACTACTGGAACACCATTAATGCAGCCCACAGCCAGCAAACAGCACGGGCCCAACACACACACCTGCTCTCACTCACAGGAAACTAAAACTTGGCCACCAACCTTCCAGCTTCCCCTTTATGGAGGCTCAGGCTGTGGAGATTGCGACACCTACTGGTGCCCCCTGTTACACTTACTTTAACCCTAAATTATCTGCCTCAGTCAAAGAGAACAGCATGTCTATAAAGAAGTTCTTGAACACTTTAAATTTTAGGTAGTGCCAGATAAAAAAGTCAAGATAAATATTATTGGTCTTTCACATTTAAACTTTGGCTATTTAACTATACTCTTTTGCGCCTTTGTTGTCAAAATGTTACTGGGGAAAAGAAAGACTTTTTTTATATTGAACCATTTATGCAATAAGAAAGTCAAATAGCTTCCCTGGAACATAAAGGAAAACATGGAAAGCAATTTGCTCTGAAATTAAGAAATGTGTTCACAGAATACTTTACGATTATTTAAAGCATCACATGAAGAGAAAGCGAATATAAAATGGTGCATACTGTACTTCGAGTATTAATCGAAGAGAAACCCATCAGATGAATTTAAGACAGAATGCCTTTATGTATATCTCTGTAATGCCTAATTTACTTTGCTAAAGTATTTGGCTGATGGTTTTATCCCTTTTTTTATTTTAAAATTTTGTAGTTATAAGCATAATGTTGTAAAACATTAAAAGAGGAATTTGCTTTTATGGTTTTATGGGTCTTGATAAAGATATTTACTTTATACATTTTTTCCAGGTTTTTGATACTTGACAAATTATGGCAACAAAATAGATTGGTGTGAATTTGACTTGTTTGTCTTTGATTTACCAAATCAGATTTGGATTTTGGTGTTTTACCAAATACTGTTTTGATTTTAGACTTCCTAATGAATATATACAAAATGAATAAAATTAAAAAATAAAAAGGCCAATACTTTCAAGTTATGTTCAATTAGACCTGCGGTTGTTAAACAGCATCTAAAATAACATCAAAGTTTTAGGAGTATTTGGTAATAAAATAAACACATCAAAGTGTTACCTGCTTGAAGGTTATTTTCAAAAAGTATTTTTAAACTGAGACACAAGACTTATCAAAACACCTATGCTAACTTATTAAATATTAATTTAAAGGATGCCTTTTACAGTGTTTCGATCATAACTAACCAAATTAAATATTTATTTTTATTATTTAGTATTAATACACAATATTCATCTTTTTTGCTTTCTTTAAGAAATTTCTGCCATGCTTAACCGCTAAAGATTAAATATTAAGTAAACAGATTTTAAAAAAATCAATGCAACTATAAAACAAAGTTGTACCAGTTTTGTATTGATGTGAAAAATGAAAGTTGCTCTCTTATTGTTATTGTAAAACAAATCAGATTCAAGTTGATACATCTCAGTATGTCTCCACAACATGAGAGCTACGTGATGCAGTGATCCATGTCCAAACTCTACATTATTTTCATTGATAACTTACGTTATTATGTAACACGGCAGAGAGAGTGATGGAGGATTAGGCGGCGGCCTGCACTGTGTGTACTGGTGTGGACATTTTTTATTTATGTTTCAGGGCGGCTGCTCTGCTGGCTCAGATTGAGCCGTCACTGGCTGAGCTGCTGCTGGGGCGGGACTTGGTGCTGCCCTTCTCGGGGATCCGTCATTTCAGGAAGGAGGTGGTGTTCGTTGAACTGGACGGCGGAGAACCCAGACACACACTGGATAGCCTTGCAGGTCAGAGTCTGTCATCACTTCTCTGGAGCATTCCCACTAACCTAAAGTTTGCTCATTAGAACGTGTATTATTATTATTATTATTATTATTATTGCTATTAATATTGTTGTTGTTGGTGTTATTATTAGTATTATTATTATTATTGTTCTATTTGCTTCTTTTTACCTGTTTAACTTGTTTTTAATAATTCAAAGTGTGTTAAAGGTAGATGATCTTTGCTGTAATGGTGTTTTGTGTGTTAGTAACCTAATAGCACAAATTTATGTGGTTAAACATCTGCAGTCTGTGATTTAAAAGTTAAGATTTAAACTTAAGTCAGTATTTTAGCACCACTGACTCTTTGTATTTGGTCAATTAATGAGAAATGAATTTTTTTGGGTGGAAAAATGTGCTCAAGTGTATGATTTGGATCTGTGCCTCTTGTTTTGATGGCAACATTTGTAAGAGGATTTCCGATATAAAACCAGCACACCCCGACTTATAAACAGGAATAAGCTCCATATTCAGGACTGTAGTCCTCAACCATATCAGTTTATTCAGAAACCTGCGTTGTTTTAATGAGGTGGATACTTGGAAGACAAAACACCTTACTATATTACATTGTTACTTATTATTATTAAACATAATCCCTATTAAAATTGTTCTGAAGATTGTTATTTCTTGTCTTAGACTTTTCAGCAATTCATGTATGTATGTAACAGAATAAACAGTAAGATCAATAGTAATTTATGTAAATGCCTTGAAATCTCACCAAAAGGTTAGATTGACTGTAATTAATTTTTTAAAAGTGGGACCAAATTTGTTCTAAATTGGGGCTACATAAATAAACAGAATTAAAACAAATTGAAGTAGTGGCTCTTGAATAGATAACTTCATAGACAAACACATAGTTAACAAACTAATGTTAGCCAAGCTGTATTCAGCTGCTTAACAGGTATGCTGTGATTAACTTCGTTAACAGCGACAACGGCTGTTTTATTAGTTTTATGTCTGAGCCAGTGTGTTTTTTAAATTTCAAATGGTTCAATTTGTCCTTCGTTGGAAGTTAGGGAAAAATGGTGTCGTTCTTTTTATCCAACTGAGCAGCAGTGAGCAGCTTCAGGTTTGGAAAAGGTGGTGCTGTGTTGCTTTATCCTAGATACTATTCTTTAAATCTGAAGGAAATGTGGGTTTTTATTCTCCTCCTTGAAGTTAAATGAAGTTAAACAGATATTAAATAGTTTTGGTCTTGAACCCTTAAGTTTTAAAAATGTTATACCTCAATACCATTAAGCTGTTTTGACCTACTGTCTACAAAAGTCTAAACTACATAATCAGTTTGTTCCTTAATACTCCCTATATGGTCTTTAAAATAAACTGCAATCAAATTATTTATAAGAGGTAATTGACAAATTAATATTACTAAAATCATCTTATATTGCTGGCATTAAAGTGCAGCATAAACATTAAAGCTATAATTCTGTCTGCAAAGTACAACCAAAGGTTGAGACACGGATGACCTCATGTCTTTTTGCGTGCAGCATTTTGCTCATTTTGAATCTCAGTTTCTTAGTATTTTCAACTTTAAACTGTGTTTGGCACGTAGTTAGAGGAGTAAACAAAGAACAACACGTCAAGTTCGTGCCTCTTGACATCCTGTCTGCTCTCTCCAGCGGTGTTATTGATTATATACTAACCTTTCTGTCCCTCCAGAGATTCTCTTCTAAAAATACCTCTGTAGCTTTCCACTAAACCTCATTGGCTGGTGGGTGTCTGCTGTCCGCATGTGTTTATCCGTCCTCCCAGCCTGTTTGTTTATGAGTTGTTGGTCTGTTTACCTTTTGTTTGCTGCAATTTGCAAACAATACAGTGTTTTCTGTGTTCATTTATATATGTATTTGTTATTACCTGCGTACTGGCACCATTGCTTTTTGATGTCGCTAATTAAACTTTTTGTGTAAGGGTATAGTGTAAATTGTTTTAATCACCTTTCCTGTATGATTACCTTTAAATATATCTCATATTGAAATCTGATTGAAAGAAAAAGGAAGTTGTTTTTTTTACGTGTGGGTTGCAGAGTTGTTGCGGACGCGTTTCGAGGAGCAAGGTCTCCTGCAGGATGATTGTCGCGACTTTGAGCCCCACCTAACCATCATGAAGCTGTCGAGAGCTTCGAAACTGCGATTTCAGGTATCCTCCCGCATAAACAAACACCGACATTAGACTTTCTAGATACATATCCTCATGCTCTGTCAAAAAAAAGTAAAAAAGTTCAATGTTTTCCTTTTAATTTTTCTCTCGTGCAGCCACAGTATTCTTGTTATTAACTGAAAACAAGTCATAGCAGGGGGAAGCAGGTGATAAATAGGAAATGCCTCATACAGTTTTGGAAGTGTTAGGGAAAGACATAGGAAGTGTCTATGCCACAATAGAAGTGACACAGTAAAGGACTCCATTTATTTGTTTTTATTTCGTTTGATGTTTGAGCTCTTTCCGGCTGGCGCTATCAAAAAAAACGACACTATTGTCTTACTGAGAAAATGTAAGTGTCAAACAAAATCAGAAAAAACGCATGATTTACTTATGACAAACTATTTTCATTTTCTTATCTCTTGTCAGGGAATAAAGCGAGTGGACCCGGGCCTTTATTCCGAATACACAAACAAGTGAGTTCTTGATTTGTCTGTCTACAACCAATTGCACTGACTTTGTTTAACTAGATCTTGTGGGTATTATCAAATACATTGGCCCATGAGATTCCTGTAAGATAGTTAATTTTATTATTCAAAGCTGCTGTTTACATCTATCTATCTATAGATAGATAGATAGATAGATAGATAGATAGATGGTGTTCGTTCGGGTGAAATTTGTGGAAAATGTAAAAAGTTCCCGCTACAGTGATATCATATCACGAAAGTAGGACATTTAAGTATAAGAATGCACTGGTGATTTCCTCATCTCAAAGAATTTGTTGAAGCAAAAGTTAACAACAATGGTGTGTACACCACAACAAAAGATGTCAACGTCTCAGTAACTCGTCATGTACCCTTGAGCATCAATTACAGCTTGACAACGACGTCTCATGCTGTTCACAAGTCGACTTATTGTCTGCTGAGGCAGGGCATCCCACTCTTCTTGAAAGGCAGCCCTCAGGTCATTGAGGTTTTGGGGTGCAGAGTTGTGAGCTTCTACACGGCAACTCAGTTGATCCCACAGGTTTTCAATGGGATTCAGGTCTGGAGAAAGTGCAGGCTACTCCATTTGAGGTACACCAGTCTCCAACAGCCGTTCCCTGATGATGCGACCCCGATGAGCTGGAGCATTGTCGTCCATGAAGATGAAATTAGGCCTGTGTTGGTCATGTAGGGGCACAATCAATGGATTAATGATGTTATTCAGGTAGTATGGGCTTGTCACTGTACCATTCACAAAGTGTAGGGCAGTTCTTTACAGACTGGACACACCTGCCCACACTGTGACACACGCCACCACCAACAGCTCGTCTGGTGACAACAGTGGCTGATGCATAGCGCTCTCGACGTCTCCAACATCGTTGGCGGCCATCATTTCTGCTCCATGTGAATCGACTTTCATCAGAGAACAGCACTGAGGCCCACTGTTCCCTCATCCAGCGTAAATGCTCCCTGGCCCATGCAAGACGATGACGCCTGTGCCTGCTGGTGCGGGTCAGGTACCCTTGCAGGTCGTCTAGCACGCAGACCACGCTGATGTAAACTGTTTTGAATGGTCTGACGTGACACTTGGGTGCCTGTCACCTCCCTTAAAAGTGCCTGGAGTTGAGTGGCATTCATTATCCGGTTTCTCAGGGCATTGTTCTCAATGTATAGGTCATCAGCATGGGATGTGGCCAAAGGACGTCCACTTCTACGCCTTTCTGTAACTCTTCCAGTCTCTCGGTATCTCTGTTGCAACCTGCTGATGACATTCTGAGCTCAGTGGCCACGTGCGTCTGAGAACGTCCTGTTTGAAGCATTGCAATGGCCAGGTACTGTTGATCATGATGTCACAATATGAACAGCCTGATGAGGACGACACCAGCTGTCATTGAACCAGGACATTTATTGGTCGATTCGAGGATCAAACACCTGTTGTGACTTTTGCCGTTAAGCTCCTCGTTAGAGAACAGCAACGTGTGCAAAAAGTACTGAAACATTTAATAGTTGGACAGGTGCATTCAAAAGCTTAGAGAAGGTCACATTAAGTTCACCTGTTAAGGTTTGAATGCATTTTGGGCTCATCCTGAAATTAAACCAATAGCCAAATCCCTAACTTTATGTGAGTATATAGCTTTTGGTTATAACTATTTTTTCTGAATGTACACACAGAAGGGATGTATGTGGACCTGTACTATTAGTTTCAGTCAGACAAAATCATTAATCTGTTCCACTGATCACTGAGGCCGAACACACTCAGATTCTGTAATCCGATTACATAAATGTACAACTGTTTTGTTTATTAAATGAGCTGAATCACACTTTTGACTCCTCCTTAATCCACGTTGCTAATCAGGATGCCAGAAATTCTCAGGACTCTTTCACCGTCCAGCAGCCATCATGCATGTTCCATCCGGAGTAGTTTGTGCTTTTCCTGATCCACAAGAGAGGGTAGCATTGTCTGTTCATGGCAATGTAGTTGTTGGCAGGGATATAGACCTTTTATTTCCTTTTTACATAAGCTGCTTGTTTGGATACTTCTGGCTTTAGTAAAATCAGTGCCAGGAACTAACACCTGTAATGAGGTTCTAGCCCAGCTTTGGTCAATCCTCCTTCAAAAACTCTTAAGGCCGATCCAATTAAGATTTGATTTATCACTTACTTCATATTCTTCATCATTTTATTATTATATTTCTCAGTTTGTATTTAGGTTTACCTCTACAGCACTTTATAATTATATATATTATTATATATATTGCTACTAGACTGCTCTTTATTGAACACAGTTCATAGCACTATACTCGGCCACCTTAAACTCAACATTGAAGATTTGTGCACGCTTTAAAAAGCCGAGAAATATCTCCATTCTGTCATGCGTATTTGAGACCTTTATGTATTCTAGATCCTTCTAGTAGGATTCAGTTGAGGAGTCCCTATAGAGGATCTACATCCACATTTCACATGATTTATAATGCAATGTGATACCTTAAACGGCATCATATTTTTTTTAATACTATAAACTGAATTTAATTATAAATCGGTCTCATTTTGAGTGGTGATTTCTTTAACTTGAAAGTTGTGACTGATGTACGCCTACAATCTACAATATTTCTCTAATGTTCAGGTTTTTTGGAAACCAGACTGTGGAGCGTTTGGATTTGTGTTCCATGTTAAAAAAGAAGCAACAAGATGGATATTACCACACTGAGACTTCACTACAACTAGGTAAGCACTCAAACGGTCACAGTCCAGGCTAGTCACAAATCCACCAGAGGGCGCGGTCATCCTGCATATGCAGGATTGTACGTTTCCTCGTCTGTGTTGGTTTTGATGTAAAAAGGGGGAACATTTACTCGCAGCTCCCTGTTTTCTGGTTTAATTGCCTTCGTTTGTGCATCCGTCATAGAAACTGTTCTGTATTTTGTACGCATGTATTTTGATACTCATTAGAATGAGGGAAGCTCAGAGACTGATTTATGTTGCAAAGTGTGGTTGTTTTTTGTTCCCTCAGTAGCCAGGTGGTGGTTTTCATAGTCATGTTTTTTAAACACCATTTTAGGTTACATCGGCATCAAAGGTTCAACAAGAGACAAACTGGCATAATGGAGCACAGTGGGGTTACCGTGAAGCTCATTTCCATTTTAGACTCTGCTTCCCAGTAGCTCATTACCACCCTGGCAGTGCAGTATAGTCAACCAAAGCCATGTTGGAGAATCCCTTCTACCCCTGCGAAATGAGAATGTGTATGGTGTAGCGGTGGTACATTAAGAAATACTCCTTTTTGCAGGTTCAATATGTTTTTATTTATATTTGCAGCATTTTGTTTTCAAAGACTCTGAGTCTGAGACCAACTGCAATTAATTCCCTGTGTACATTTTCACACATCTTACCTAGAATTTGGTACCACGCTTTTTCTTTCCACTCAACTTTCCAGTAATATACTTGGCCTAGCTTTCTGTTAACCAGCTACTTTACCACTGGCCTTTTGCAGCTTATAAATGTCTGCAGCATCACAGTTTAAGTTACAACACGGTCTGGAGGTACAGAAGTCCTTCTGTCCTTCCTTCTTTGCTTCTTTGTCATACCTCTATACTTTCCGTATGTCCTTTGTGTCTACCCTTACTTTTCTCGTGTCAAATTTCCATTCTGTTCATCCAGTTTTAGATTTTGCTGGTACTACTTGTAAATCATGTGCGCCAATAATGAATGTTTTTATTTCTAATAACATAGATGACTAGGGGGGGGGGGGGCTTTTTAAAAAGGCTGAGGTATCCTTTATGCTTAGCAGTAGTTAAATGTTATTGATCAAATTATCGTCAGTTGTTATTTATTTCGCGCAGCAGCAGGAATCATTGTTTCCGTCCAAAATAGAGCAAAAAAAATTCATGGACATTAATTTAGTTTAAAATGTAACACACAGATGTAACATTATGTAAGAAAAACATCAGCTCACATATAAATAAGGAAGTAGGAAAGTGTACCAAAACGTTAATTAAAATGAGCAACATATTTTTCACTCTAACGTTACTAAAGAGCAACAAAAGGGTCTAATGGGGACTTCCTTAATGCTAACGTCAGATCGACTAATTGCTGGAGTTGTGGTAGTGTATGAGTGACGGAGAGCTGTCAGTTCCAGTACAAGCGGGCTGTCACTGGGTTTCCTGGGAGAGTGGTAGATTGTGTGCGTGGGAGTGAGAAACAGGGCAGAGGGATGTTTACCTCACACATCTCTTCTTCTTCATCATTATCATCATCAAAAAAAAAAGAACTGGAAAAAAAAGAAGCTTGTGTTTTTGTTAAGTGGTTCCCCCGAAACAAGCCATGCATATTTAAAGCTGAACATCGTCTCCACTGCTGGTGTTTTACAGCAGAGCATGATAGGCTGTAGTGTTTAACAACAGAGGTTTTATTCCTGCTGTGTGTAAGTGTGGTAGAACCTGTGGTAATTATTCAGAATAACCTTTTTCTAAAGCATTTGAGGTACATCATTTTTTTCACCCAGATAAGGCTCTAGAAAGTCTTATTTCTTCTAAAATTACATTTTAAGTGAATTTAAAAAAAAACAGTACTTTAGGTATATAAAGTTAATCTGTAAAAACAGTTATTTTAAGATGTTATTTTAGATTTTCCCTCATTTGGGCTAACACTTGGCCAGTTATTCAAACAGCTCAGTCACAGTAGTGCTGGTTTGGACTTTATAAAACTTCTCGGGAATAACCACTGAGACAAGGCGGGTGTTCGGTTTGGCTGTTTAATGATAACCATCATTTGTTTCGGTGCCACCCCTGATCGGCGCTATAAAAAGCTACTTTAAAGTAGTTTTATAGTTCCGGGTTGCCGACCTCAAGTCTGGGTTGAAGCGGAGGTTTTCTCCAACACGAGTTGGGGTAGGAAGAAAAATCTTTTTCTTGGCAGGTACTGCAGCTCCATGTATACTTGTTGTGATATATCCAAGTTTTATCCACCTTAAGGGATAACAACTTGCTTCTATTAAGAGGGATGAGCTGTATTCTAGGCTACCTAGTTTTATTAAAAAGAAGAAGGAAAAAAAACAGTTAGCAGAACAATAGTAGACGCGATCTCAATAGGATCTTTTACTGCAAAACATGGAAGTAAAAATTAGGGTTCTTTAGTTCTAGAAGAATGACTTTTTATTTCCAAAGCAGCATCAGAAATTTAGTGAAGAAAAAAGCCGTTGGTATTGTAAAAGTCCTCCGGTTTAAAAGAGGCCAGCGTTCACATTTGGGCTTTAAATATCCATAGTCTGAGGCCAAAACACATGATGAGCCGTATGTGGCATCACTCTCTCCTTGGAAGGGCCTTTATCCAGCCAACTCTCCACAGCTCGCACAAAACAAGGCAACAACAAAACGCTGCGATTCGCCACACATGACGAGGCTAGTTTATCTGAGAGATTACTCATAATGTTATTGGTTTAAATTAGGTTTTCAAAAAAAAAAAAAAAAATAAGGTAATTCAGACTTTGCATGGCAATGCAAATTTCTTTTTGAACGCATGTGAGTCGATCCAAGGGAAAAACAGTAAGTCACAAGCACAAGATCTAGAAATGGAGAAAACAGTTTTTCTTTTGTTTTGTTTATATTAGCACCTAAATATACTTAATCACAGAGAAGCCACTTCATGGTTCTACCAACATAATGAGCAGATTTGAAAACCTCAAACTTTTTATTATCACCCTACCGTGTGCTTTCATGCTAATCTAAAAATTATCTTCTAGCAGGGCAAGTTTGCTAAATTGCTATGCTGAGGCTCGCAGCATTACGGTCCTGTTAGATGTGCACGATTTATATTCAGGTCTTAACATCTTTTAGTGCAGTTCCTGTTAATTGTGGACAAAACTTTCAGAAAGAGCTGTTCTTCAGCCTCCTAAACTCAACAGTTAATATAAACGCAAACATCAGGTGTTTCGGTTGCTATCTGTGCAGCTCACACATAAGGACTGAAGACAAAAATAATGTACATAGGCTAAAATCTAGTTTTTCCAAGCTACCAACATGAGGTTTAATCAAAAAAGCATCATATAGAGACATAATTAGTTTAAATTACTTTCATATAGAGTTACCAATTGTTGGCATTTTCTAATCTCCTATTTTTTTATTAATATGAAGAAAAAAACGCAGTGTAAGAGTGGTAGAAAAATAAAAGATGGGTGAGAAAACAACGTGCATGCACCAATGCTCATGTCATCCCAAGAAACTTTTGCATTGGTGGCAGCGATTCTAGACAGCATCAGTCTCCAACACATCCTTTATTTAAAACAATAGGAGCCTCACTAAAGATTTTCCTGGTGATGCCCAGTGGTTATTGTCTGATTTTTGTCTATAGACATGCTAATCCTGTAATCCACTGTACAGAATAATCCACAATGGAGTCAGTAACATACTGTGTGAAAGCCTAGGGCTCTATAATGGAGGGGATTCCAGAGCTTACAGGGAACTATGTTTTAGTACTTTAACAAAGTAAAAGTACTGTTTATAATAATAAACCTTATTTGTTTCCGTGGTAGTCAATTTGACATGCATGGATTCGGCATAATTACCTCCAGACCTTCTTTGTCGGCATTAAACAGGAGGCCAGAAGATGTCCAGAAGTCAGGAATAATATTCAAGTCTCTTTCTGTTCTCTTTCTCCACGCTGCTCCGTAGGAATGTGACAGGGATGTAAGCCAAGAAACTGAGATGATTCACAGTGTAAGCATTCGTGTGTGACACGGAAACCCATCGCTACCGTGTCACCAGCAAGGCCGCTTAATGTGAGGAACGTTTAAACAGTTATGATTTTCACTTCGCCGGACATATGGTTTATGTCTGAGAAGGAGCGTTTTTTTTTTTTTTTTTTAAGAGAGATGAGCTTCTGAATATTCAGAGATCATACCTTAGATGATACAGGTTTTTCCCTCCAGATGGCCCATGGGACACGCTCAGCTGATCTGTGTGGGTGAAAGCGTTTGAGGAGAATATGTGTGGCTGCTGGCTGTCACGGCCTGTTGGCATTTACAGTAGGAAATGGTTACACTCACAGCTGCTTATACACAAAATAATGAACTGTATCTCAGCATTAATGCCTTTAAACTATAGCCTGCACGCTTAGATGCACCGCGTTACAGCTGCTAACGCTTACTAATAACGCTGGTTCATGGCTCTGTGACATTTTAGTGTTTTATTAACATGAGGTTATCCCTGCAAAGACTTTATTGCTTGATGTTTTTTTTCCCTCCTTTTAAATCTTTTGCCAGCAGTAATTCTCTGCTATCTGGCCAAAAAGCCACCATGATTCAGTGTAATCATTTGGCAAATTTCCCTCCGGTGACAAACACAATCAGAAAGAAATCTCACTGGAAGACAAAGGTCGGTTAGATAGCCCTCACGGCAGGAAATAATTTAGTAGCTTATGTAACCGAAAGACATGGAACCAAACTCGCTACGTGTCTTATTCGTATTCATATCAAAACCAGCTTTTTCAACACAAAATGTCTTTTTGCTTTTGTTTTTAGACTGGTTCTAAAGGGCTGGCTAACCAAACCGAGGTTCTGCCTGCGTAACAAAAGCAAATGTCACCAAACCTTTTCACTATGGAAAGCTTTAAATGTTGTTATTTTCAAGCAAAGGTCAGCAGCTGAATTTGCTCGAGAGCCTGAATGTTTAAGCAGACGGTCAAGGGACTTTCTTTTATTCTGCTATGTTCCTGGAGATAATGAGCAGTTTAAGTTGCTGCAGATATTAATAGATATGTGGCTTTGCTATAGTGGTCTTCATCAGATGGTGGATTAATTTCTAGACTTTCAAGTGAACCTTTGGTAAAATTGTAAATTTGTAATATGTAGTATATAACAAAGTAATAGCAGTTTTCTGGATTTTGAAATTTTAGATAAATCTTCAATATAAGTATAATTAACTCCATTGGAATGTCACCAGACTTCCAATTTAAAGGTCATGGGTTTGAATCCAGCCTAGGGCAAAATACACCACAGCATCCATTGTGGGTCCTTAGGCAAGACCATTTGCGCTACTGCCTTCCTGGCGCCTGCAAAATGGCTGCCTCGGTGTGGTGTACACCAAAAACAATTTCCTGCGGGATCAATAAAGTATACATTATTATTATTATTATTAATTATTAATTATTTATTACTACTTTAGCATTAACGGTCACATTTTTTCATGTACCTTTTTAATCCCTTGTCATTAACGCTGGTGTTTATGTTGGCAGCATCCCAGAAAAACTGCAGTGTTTAGTTTACTGTTTGAATAATTATGGAGGCTTTGAAATGCTTCTGTAATCGCTACATACACTGTTGGATTTTACCCCCTATATAAATTCCAATTAACCCATTTGCACTAATGTACAGCGCTCCCCCCCATCTCACACTCTGTTAGAGAGACGTGGCTAGGAGCTAGAAAATCTGCTTGCGCAATAAGGTTAATTTGTAATTAATGTGTGGTAAATATAGCAGGTAATTAGGTAGGGAATTCTAGTGGAGCTGGAGTTTGAGTGCTGATGAAATTTGCATATAATTCCTGAAGATAATCGGAGTCCTGCAAGTTTATCATGACAGTCGTGACAGTTTCTGCTCAGGGCGATTAAGGAAAAGCAAAAGTAACCAAATCATTTAATCAACCAAGAATTTATTCATAATGCAAGGTACTAAATGTTATTCGTCATCGCTTTTTCTTTCTTTAAAGCTCACAAAACTGCAACTGCAAATTTTATACTTACACAAAACCTAATAAATTAGTAAACAATATGCGGCTGACACCTTGTTGGGGGTTTATGCTCTGCAGAGAAGACATCCTGGGATGAGATTATGGAAAATGAGTGAAGGGAGAACCAACTAAGCAAAAGGAAGGATTGGAGGAGAAGTCTGATAGATTGAACAGCAGTAATAAATGATTCTCGGATGGGAAAGGAAAAACAAAAAAAAGAGCAGAGGAGAAGGACCATGCAGACAAAGTCAAATTGAAAAGATGGTGAGGATTAAAGGGGCAGATGGGCTGACCAGATATACAGCAAGGGAAATTTGAGAGCATGAGTGAAGGTGACATCAGACAACTGCATCAGAGGTTGATACTTGAAGCACAGTGAGAGAAGAAGACGGAAATGAGAACAGAGACGGCTTGTAGCGGCATACGGAGCAAGACTGGATGCGGCTTTTAAAAGGCAGTTTTATTTTAGCTTTCTTTTGATTAAATTCTTGTTACAAAATATACAGAAAACAGATCAAAATAAAAAGAAATATCAAAACACACTGTGAAGATACTGAGTTAATCATGGACTCAGAGGAAAAGTCCTCAGGCGTTAAAAGTTTCACCATCCAATCAGAGAAGTATGGAATATACCTGATGTGAGCTCATTCAGACCTCTATTGTAGATTTTTTTTTTTACAGAAACTTAAAGAACATTAAAGCCTGAAACTTTATATTGAAGGGTTGTACGTTACATTAGGTTCCTCTCATTAATTTAGACCCAAGTGCAAACCTTGACCATGTAAAAATATCTGTCAAAAAGCAGGACATTCATCCAGGAATCAATAAAATGTGATGACCAGAGAGTTTGTGCACACGTCACACATGTTGAAAGCACTATGTAACAGAATATTTACCGTTTTTAACAAGAGCCGAAATAATAATAATAATAATAATGATACCAGTGGTTTCAATTTGTTGGTCATTTTTGTTGGACCAAAACTTTATTTAACCTGTTCAGCATTTCAATAATTAGCCTGATCAGGATCTGTGTGTAGAGCTTGCAGATCCTTTGCTGCATTCTTTTGTTTTTTTGGGGGGGGGTTATTTTTGGGTGGGGCATCTCATTTTCTGAATTGACCATAACACCAGAGACTGGAGTTGATCTTATCTGACTGATGCAGTTGCTATAGCCAAAGCCAAAGCCGCTTCATATTCGGCTGAACAAAGACGCTTCTATTGCAAGATTTCCTGCAGCCATCTTCATTTCTAAATATAAAAGAAAACACCGAAGGGAAAATCAAAGCCTTTAGTAGAAAATTTCCAAGAGGAAAGATATATATCTAGTGGTAAAATAAGTTCTCCAGAAATAACATTTGTAAATCCCTGATCAGGTTGAGATTAACACCAAACAAGATGATCGCAAATAATCCAATTTTTGCCTGAGATTTCGAGGCCCGTTGGTGTGCATCCTCGCAAAATCTGTGTGTCGACAAACACATATGAGTTCACAAAGATTGATACTCAGAGGCAATCGGGCTTCGTCGGAACCAGTTCTCAAGCGCTACGAGTAGCAATCACCGCAGCTGTGTGTAAATCCGGGGAAATAAGAAAGTCATTGTGTTTAAGGGATCAGCTGTGAGTTCAGCGCCGCAGTCAGAGACGGCGTTCCTCAGTCAGCTGACACAGCTGAGCTCGGTGCAGTCTTACGATGTATGTTGTGTGTTGGTGTCTCTGTTGGCCGCAACACCTCCTCTCACCTCTCGTTTGTGACGACCCAATAACGCGGCTACTCGGGGCCGGGGGGGCTTGATGGTTTTAATGAAACATTTCTTGATTTTCTACACGCAGCTGCTACAACCATTTGAGTAACTGGTGGACTGTAAATCTACGGGGAACAAGCAGCAAGCAGATCTGATAAGGGAAGCCATCAAGGGAGCTTTAATAAAACCCTGAAAATACTTTTTGTTTAATGATTTAACAAATTTAAGCCGTATCTCATAAAGTGCGGCTCTGTACCAAAAAAAAAAAAAAAAAAAAAAGCTGGCAACCAAACTAGCCTCTCTGAAACTTGACATTTTATAATTTATTTTTTTCACCAATCAAAAGCCTTAAGGTTGATACTAACCTGATAGCTGCATTTGTTGGTGTGGACACTTATACATTCAGACTGTAAAAGAGCAAGAACTTCAGTAGTAACTAGGAAGGCTGAACAGAGTAAAGTAAAAATGATCACGATTTACCCTTTTGAGCAAATTAAACGTGGTGGAATTGGAATTGTCAGCGTTTTGGTAATCTTTTGAGTTAATAATAAGAATTTACATTTTCTATTGAAAAAACCCGAAGACTGCTTCTGTGAGCCTTTTCTTCGTGTAAAAATTATAGTAAAAGCAAGTTTACAGTGTTTTCCACTCTAACCTGAAAAATGAAATAAAATAAAAAATCGAAGTGGATTTACTTATTGAAATTCTCAGTGAAAATTCTCCAACTAATCTTCTTCCTGTTAGGATCCTGATCAGGCTTGTCTTCTTTCAAGAACAAATTATTCCTAAAATGAAAGAGAAGCTTAAGATGAACACTGGCAACCCTATGGGGTCAGAATGTATTCATTCAGTCTCTCAGTATTGTTTAGTAAGACTTGTATGTTGATACTTTTAACCCTTTTCACTCAACAATCATTAACATTTTTTTTACCCAGAGAACCAGATCTCAGCCTAAAGAGTCTGAGTACCTCAAAGAGAGAGAAAAAAAAATCTCCTTTTTAGGGTAGATTACAATCCCAATTCCATTTAGTTTGGGATATTGTGTAAAATTGAAAAATAAAATAAATGTTTTTTTGTTATTTTTTGCACTTCGTAATGCTCCACACATTCTCAGTGGGAGGCTGTCAGGTCTTGACTGCAGGCAGGCCACTAACTCACCTCAAAATGTCATCACAGAGAAGCTGGCTCGAGATATAGAATTGGCTTGGCATGGTAGAATTTCATATTGCTCTTGTAGATGTAGCAACAAACTGTATTCTGAACAAAAATATGTTCCTGTGGTTAAGTTGGTTACAGAATAATTTTGGTTCCATTGCCATCTGAGGGATCAAAGGTCATAGGTATTCAATGTTGGCTTTCCCTTTTAGACCTACTTACATAGTTTCTCCAAATTCTTCTAATCTATTGGTGACATTTAGGAATGCAGATACTGGAAATGCCTTCTTTGCAACTGTATATTGAGAAACAATTTAATTAAGCTGTCGGGCTCTTTCTTCATACAGTTGCTCACAAAATGCTAAAGCCTTGCGCCATCTATGCTTCTGAACGATGCTCCCTCTTTACCCATCACGGCAGTCCATCTTTTCATCCAATCTAATCACCAACAAAGTGTATCCGTTTGAAGATATCTGGTCTATTTATGTTTTACACATCCTCCCAACTTCTTTGTAGCTGGTGTTGAGAATTAACCAATCAGATAAACTAAAACATAGTAAGCACTATATTAGAGAAATGGGCAGTACTACATTAGGTCAGTGTTATGCAGGATGGAAAGAAATAAACCATGATTTAAACACTGCGAGGCCAAAATCTGATTGGTCTTGGTTGATTGTCCTGACCTTTTAAAGTTTTAATACCACCAGTTGACATTTGTGAGTAATATCCGGATGGTTTGTTTCTTCCCAGACTTCAGTACAATGAACGCGACTTCCCAGATTAGTAATTAGATAAGTCTTCGTAAATCCATTTTATTAATTACCAAATCATTATTTTTAAATTGGATTATTTTTCTACACTCGTTTGTGTGTGCAAACCTGGCTGAAAAAGCGGATTCTGAAATTGTTTTATTCATATGGCCAAGTGCCTTGGATTATTGGAGTCTGCACATGGCCTTTTCCCACCCATGGGGGGAAGCGCTCAAACTTGACTCTTTAATGTACCAACCACAGCCTTCAGCCTGTAAGCATGTGCAATGCCCTCTGGACACTTACTGTCTGGCTGTTTAATTCACACTTTACTAATCGAATTCTCCTCGCTATCTTATTTTCTAAATAGATATAAAATGTCAGACCATGGTTCTTTTGCATATTCTAAGCGACTTTAACAACAATTATAAGCGGCTCTAAATAAAAAATATGAATATTGAAATTTAACATATTTTAATCCCACACTGCCTCGTCAACAGTATTGGATGCGGGATTTACTTCCTATTGCTTTCAAGCACAGTTTAATTAAAAATCAGCATTTCCTTTTTTCTAGTTTTAAACAATCAAAAAAGGAGTACCTTGCAAACGTTTTGTCTGATTGTGCAGGAGTTTTTTTTTATTTTTTTTTTTTTTTTTTACATAACTGTTGTGCAGGATAAAGAAATGCATCTTCCTGCAGGCTTTAGTTGTTTTGTAAGCTCTATTCATCTTTGTAAGGGCTCAGAAAATGTCCCAAAGCAGACATTGCACGCATCAATAAATCGTGAGCAAAAGCAATGCTTGCTAATACGCACATCTGGTCAGTCATTTCTGTACGGCTGCTCTACAAATCACACCAGATACTGTTTTCTTTTTTTTAACTAAAACACCAGCTCAATGCCAAAACCAGCATCCATAATGTGCTTTTATTTCTGATTCAACATCTACAACTTATAGCATTGCACACTAGAATATTAGTGTTTTTCCCTAAATCTGTAAAATCTTATTACAACCTGTGGTAAACACACAAAAAGTTAACATAAATAAAGAATAAATAAAGACTTTAATAAATTCTTTTGTAAGAGATTTACAAATTTCTTGTTATTTCACAAAAATATTTACCGACAGTGAAAAATGTACGTTTTTCAAGTAAAAAAATGCACTAAAAGTAAAAATTGCTGACATTGCAGTGTTTATAACTCCAAAGCCACTGATAGACCTGGCTATGAGCTTATTTATAAGTCAGTAACTGAGATCTGACGGTTCAGTTCTGCTGTGGTTGTTGTTGATTTTCTTTATTTTTCAGCCTGAGTGTGTTTACACCCGTTCTGAGAAGAACCTTTGTGTTTTTAGCACAGTGATCTATTTCAGCTGTTATTTGTGTCAGTGAGCAGACTTTAAAGATTTGTACTTACCAAAAATAACGTGCTATAGCACAACTGTAGCGGGAGCTAGAGAGCGGGAAAAAAAAGTCAGATTTATGTGCTGTTTCAGGTGTTGCTGTTCTGAGACTGTTCTGATAATCATTCCAGAGTACAGTTATGACATATCCCTCTATCTTAACCTCAGGGTGAAAGGTTTAGCTCCTCTTAAGCCTTTATTTTAGCCCTCCTGTTAATTTTTACTACAGCTAACCAATTTTAAGACGTTATTATGACAGCAGCTTTTCTTTAAGACGCATTTGAACAGAGCAACACACAGATGCTGGTCTCATAAATAAGATAGCTGAAAGCAAAGCAGAGCTGCAGCTGGGATGACAGGAGTCGGAGCAAGTATGCCCCAACACACACACAGACACACACACACACACACAGTGCTGTCTGCTGTCTCACTGTATACACTGTCGCTCCCCTTCCCTCGCTCACATGCCAGCCGCACTATTAATCGTGCTCCCCTCTGTCGCTACTTACAAACGCTCTCCTGCTCCATCCCACCTCATCTGTCCTAGGCTACATGAACACAGCATACAATTTTATCTTACTAATACATGCCCCTCCTACGCAATCACCACTTCAAATGTGAAAAATATTCTTTTACTCTCCTACACACTCTCACTCCAGCTCTGCCATTCTCTCCTTCTCTCTTCCTCCCTCTTTCTGATGCGCACACACACACACACACACCCCTCCTCCCTGTGTCAGTCCAAAGTAGAGCAAGAGCAAGGAGCCACTCGTTCATTTTTCCCACCCCCCCTCCCAGCATCTGCTGTCTTGCTCTGGCTTCTTTTGCCTGCACGAGGAAAAAAAGGCAGGCGTTTTTTAATGTAATTTTTTTTTTTTTTACTGTCATTGCCACCATCTTTGCCGGGTTCTGTCTGCCCGTTTCAGGGTGTCAAAGCTACAGGACGAGAGGATAAGATTCAGAGTCGGGAAGAACCAGGACCACCGTTTCTGTCTGTGTTTCATTGGAAACAAGGGACTTAGAGGGAACACGGGGGTTGCAGCTGGGAGCAGAGGATCGGAGGCGCCATGGGTCAGCTGTGCTGCTTCCCTTTCTCCCAAGCGGAGGAGAAAATCAGTAAGTGTCTCCGGCTCCCCCCTCTTCATGCGTGGGCGTGTGTTGTCGGAGAAGACAGTTGGATTAATATTCTCAATGGTGGCGTCCGTGGGGGGACAGACTGCGTTCATGCGCTGTCGAGAGATGTGTGTTTGGTCATGCCTGCGCCGCACATGTGTGTGCTCTGCAACATGCATGTTTGTGCGCTGACCTGAGGCCGAAAGCGGCTGGGTGCCAGATAATTCAATTCATCTCCAGTCCTGGGTTGTATATAAGGGTAAATAAAAGGTCATCTTGCAGCTTAATAATTTTTTCACAGTTTAGTGCTTCAGAGTAACAACATGCCAGCTTTATAAATATTTCTCTTGCTATGGGATATTTTAGTGTCCCTTACAAAGTCTCAAAATTTGTTATATGTAGTGTTTGACATGTTTATAAGAATGGATTTGTGACCCTCTGTTGACTTTGTTTATCCTAAATCACTGAAGGAAAGAAAAAAATCTATTATTTACGCACGTTCTTTGTGGATGTTTTGTGTTTTTCTTTCTGAATTTCTACCAACTGTTGAACAGCAGGGCAGTGCGCAAGCGGTACAGCAGCGGGTTAATAATTGCATGTGATTCTCTTGCTTACAAGAGCCCAACAGATCAGGGGTGTACTCGTAAAACCATCACTTGTTTTCACAGTAGATCCATTCATGATCACGGGGTGCCTTTGTATGTAGAGAACTGATGAGGGGAGCTGCATATTAACTATGTGGTCCTAGTTCTGTCTGTTAATGCTATTCAAGTCTCCGATCAGCTCAAGGTGATATCCTGGTATTCATTCGATCTTGTTTCTCACTTTCAGAAGAGCTCTACTGACTAAACAAAAAGCTCTGCTGTAGAAAAAGCTTTACAAGGCTTTTTATTTTTACATGAGTACAAAAATATAACAAGAAATAGTATTAATATTTAAAACTCCTAAAGTCATAAATGTAATTATTACAAGTATATCTCATTTTGAATTTTTCAACTAAATCTGATAGGAATTAAAGGTTTACAAAGTTATTAAACTGAAAATGAATTAACAGAAACTGTTAGACTCTTGGGTTTAATATTATGTTGGTCTTAAAAATACAAAGAAAAATTATAATTATTATAGCAGTTTCAAAATGTTCTGTATCAAAACTACAGTGGTAACAATCTTCACAACAATGAGTAGGAGAATTATTCACTGATAAATTCAGCTGAGCCTTTACTGCTAAAGATTTTCAGAACCAATACCAAATGATAGCGGTAAAAATGCTAAATAGGAATGGGTAATAAAGATAGTGTATTTTATATTGTAATAAATATACCGGAAATTAAAAAAATATTACAAAATGTATTAATTATTTTGGCTAAATATTTGTTTTTGAAATCAGATCCTTACAAGCATAAATATTTATAATCCATTATTAAATCCCAGATAGATAAATTGTGGTTTATTTCATTGTATTAAACAATATTGCTATATTTAATAACTGATCGTAAGTGTGAAAATTACTTTTTAAATGAATATGAAACCGCTATATCTTGTATTAGACAGAAATTTGATTATGAGTTTAGTTTCATTGTTTGGATTAATAAACTTAATTTAGTATTTCTATTCCTTAACAGTGGCTGGTTTAGGTAATTCAGTCAGTAATTTATAAGCCAACCACAACAGTCACAGTGTCAATGTATGATTTTTATTTTTTTTATCAGAAAATACCACATTCTTTTAAGAATAACATTGAACATCACTAGCTGTGACTTAGCTTCAATTTGCACTTGCTTCTTAAGGTCAGGTAGAAGATGACTGAAAAAATGCTGTGCTCTCTGCAGTTGTGAACAATTTTCAAGGCTTATGCTCTGCAAAACATCGCTCTGGGGTCATCGGCTTTTTGAGTGCAATCATGTGTCATAGCTCGTTCTGATTTCAAATTGAATATAAAGTCTGAATTACCCAATAGATGATGGTGTTGGTGGCAATTGTGTTGAGAAATGTCTGTTTTCCATAATTTAAATGAGCACTAGGGGGTAATTAGTGGTACAGCTTGTGGTTTGATTTCCACGTTTCAGTGGTATTTACTGTATTTTCTGAGACAAATGAAGCGTGGCTTTCAACATCAGTGCAGTAGACTTAGTGTTGCTATATGCTGTAGTAGATGCGTTAAATATCTAAACAGAAGGAGCATTTATTTGGCTTTAACTTTGCAGATTTTGTTCCTTTATTGTTTATATAATCCTGATTGGCTTGACGTTAAACTGTGAGTCTTATCCCAAGTATTCACTTGAGAGCAATCGACCGCAGACAAAAATCTAACCAACATAAACTTTAAAGGATAAATAGAATAACTCTGAAGACATATATTGATCCAACATAGGTGCTTACCAAACATCACCTGATCAAGGGTTCACTCTATTCCACTCAGGAAATAACAGGGATCATATCCTGGGTCTGGGAGCCTGCTTCTTCTCTGGCATATTGCACATGACTTTGTAATAGCAGAGTCTGTATGAGGTCAATTCCTCTACGTCTTGACATTGGTTTTGTATCTATATGTATGAGGGTGGGAACATGTGATCGTGACAGCGTTTTCTCTGTGTATCAGGGTGGGGGTAGGGGGCCACACTCTCCTGGTTCATCTCAGTCCCCACAAACAAATATGGGACGTATCCCAAGCTAATGCCATCTAATGGTCAGTGGCTGCTTAGCTAGGCCTTGGCACGGCCATCTCTGTCAGGCCTCTGCTTGGGGAGATGTGCTCTTGAATCTCTGGTCTCTGGTGTTCATGGTTGGATATTCAAGCCCACTGTCGCCTGGGTCTTTTGGGTTCGCCGCTGCAGCTTCATTGGGTTTCTGCTCTGTGGCTAATCGGTGCCCCCCCTGGGGCTCTCTTCTCCTCTTCCCTGGGGACAAGATGCATTTGTTCCTGCAGTGGTCCTCTTTGGGCTCCTGTACTCTGGGGGAACCTTTTGATGTCTGTGACTCAGATCTCCTCCATGTCTGCATTGGGTCCTGGGGGCAAGTCTGTGGCTCCTCACACCTGCTATTGATCCTATAAAAATATACACCAGTGTGCACTCACATACACACACAGGTTTCTGATTTCAGGTGTGTGTAGATACTCTCTAAATTGGGATGTTGGTCTTTTTAATGATAAATATTGTCTGTCAGTTTTTATTTTCCTCTCTCTGCAGGTGCGCAGGCAGACTTATAGGGTGTTACCTTTTGTTCTTTTCTTAGGTTTCTCTCCTCGGTTCTCATCTCCTTCTTTTCCTTTTAACTGTTTGCCCCATATGTTCATTACATTTAAACTAAGCAGTGAATTCCAGCACTTTTATTTGGAAAATGGCATTTATCGACAACACTCTAGCATTCACCTATTTGGTATCAACAGAAAAAAAATTCATTAAATGAAACGGACACTCATAAGAAGTCTTTAGCTTGCTAAGTGAGCTCTGTTACCATGTAGCTAAAAGGTTCTGAGTCCAGGTGGAGATTTGTGCATGTTTGCAGTCTCTCCTTGTCCATGTGGGGTTCTCTCCAGGTACTCTAGTGTTATGAGATAGTCCAAGACATCCATGTCATTTTCATTGGTCTCTCTAAATTCCCTATACAAGCAAATAATCCATATCATATGTACATTGATTGTTTGCTATAACTGTTGGTTTTATTGCTCTATATTGGGTTTGCAACCTCTTCAGGTTGCCTTATGCTTCTCCTCCAGTTAACAATGTGGAAAAAATGCGGGTTTAGAACTTGGATGAATATGATTTAATAATAAATATTGTGTACTATGCTAAATTATGTTAATATGCTAGTATGTGCTTCCAATAGTACGGTGCTACCAGTGACCCGTGGCTCACACTTTCTTCAGCTAAAATACTTACTCAAATTAAAATGCAAAAATGAATATGTTTATTAGCTACTACATTTTATCTAACATGAAATAACATTATCTACTGCACTAACAGCAGTTTACGCAATATGTTTACTTTTTTATTGCATTCAAGACTTGGTCAGGCAGCAGGTATTTGTCGCTTGAGTTTAAATAAAGACTGAGAAACAAGTGTTGCACAATTGTGGACTCTATTTAAGGGGTCTAAGTCAGCAATGAGTTGTAAGAGTTGCCTCTGCAGTGCTCCTTTTGTTTAACTCTAGCCACATAGTTTGCTCTTCATCTTCTCAGGGAGTTAAGTGGAAATCACAAAGATAAAAATGATTTATCAGCAAATATACTTTGACAATTAATTTATGAACATGTTCCTTTAAGCTGCATCCTATTGATTTTGTTTAAATAAGCTAAAATTTCACTAACCGGAAGCATCAGTCTAGGTTTCAAGCTGTTAACCAACAACTTGATTTGGGTTATGTGGGATTTGTTTATTGACCTACTCCGACTGCATTTTAAGTTTGACATTTTAATTTCTGTTTAAACCTTAAAAAATAAACTATGTCTCCGTATTTAAAGAAGATAAACCACCTACTGCCAAGTACTGAAAAGAGTAAATGATTTGTGGCTGTTGGTTGCATTTCGTGTGAGAGATCCGGCTGATCGTAAAGTCATAAACGCAGACTTTGACACTCTACATTCTGAAAATAGGTTTGGAGAGTGTAGGTGCCTGTTTGTTCCTTTACAGGCCTCTTTTTCTGCTAACCTATGTTTCTCTTCCCTCCTCTCTCTCTCTCTCTCTCTCTCTCTCTCTCTATTTTCCTCTAGCTCTCGGTTGTCTCTCTTCCTTGTCCCCGTTTCGTTCTCTGCTTGCCGATGCATTGCTGTAAACAGTGGAGCCACTGTGCCCTAGTTCTGAGAGCAGAGAGATGGAGAGGGAAGGGGATAAGGGTGAGGCAGGGACCGAAGAGACTAATGAGGGGAAGCGAAGAGAACGGGCCTAAAGATAAATGGTGTTTTTGAAACAAAGACGCCGGGGCCGTTCGGGTAGGCGAATGGACGCGTGCGTGTCAGCGTTTGTGTGCGTTCCGCGAGTCAGATGCTCCCCCTGTGATTCGGCGACACTCTCCCTCGTGAGCGCTGCAAGACTGGAGCATGCGTGTGGGCGCGCGTTTGTTTGCGCCATGTCCTGCGTGTGAATCCAGCCATGACCAATGTGACAAGCTGTCACAGGGTGCTGTTCGCAGTCACTGCAGGTGATAAACACACAGACATATTCCCACGTTGTGGTGCACACGACATTCTCTCTAATAACATGTCCAGTTATTGATAACTCTCTGTAATTTTATGTTTTTACAAAGAAAAATTTCCCCCTGGCAAACGTCTAAGACGACTCCAAACCATTTAGGACATGAAAAGGAATATTCACTCAGTTAGTCTTTCAGCAGATTAATCATCCAAAACATACGGTCAAATCAATACAGACAAACTAGGCTAGACACACAATCAATGTTCCTCCATAGCTGCGTCAATCCCCAGATGTAAGTCTGATGAATTAAGGAGAAAGCGGGCATAGCAGAGGAGTCAGGACTCTGGGTGATCTGCAGAGAGTCAAAGATCGATCTCTTAACTTTTCTAACCTTGTAAAATTTGCAGTCCTATTGGCAAAGCAGGGTTGGATAAAGTGCTACTAGTAGTGTTGTCACACAAAAAAAAACTGTGAAATTCTTACAATCAATATTTAAAGGTATAGGAGAGGATCTTCAGCTCATTCTCATTTTTGCAACACTGCGCATGCGCCACCTCGTCTCCAGTAACGCCCCCTGATATCGGGAGCGCGCACGTCTTTTTTTCTCAGCGACTTCGAACACGGTTTTTCTCATGCGAGCTTCCATTTTAGCTGCCGTACGATGAGAACCTCTTCAATTGGTAATGATAAGTCTTGTCCGTCCCCCTTTACTTCCTAAACGACAATCTGCGCATGCGCGAATTCAAACATGAGCGCCCGTTGTATGGGTCGGGTGGGTGGGGACATTAGTGATTACGTCATCTCGTAATTTTATTTCCGCATTGACACACGGTTATTTTTCACCACCGGTCGTTTTTGATTGGCTGTCATTTTCTATGGGAATTTCCATTGAAATTTTTCTACTGAAAAGATCCTCTCCTATACCTTTAATTTATGGTTGTACACGTACAATATCCCAAAAAGCTAGAAGTACAAAGTCTTGAAGAATATCTTATGTATGGCAGAATCCAAAGGGAGATGTGGTTTTACTGCAAAGAGAGTTTGACATTATTTAACAACTAACTGAATGAGATTTAGTTCCAAAAAAATACACTGAAGTAAACCGTATGTCGTCCTCAGTTTGGAACCCCTTCTTTAAGTCAGTATTTACCCTCATTTGACCTTTGAATATCGAAACGTTTACCCAATCAGAAGGTAAAACAAAAAAGAAACGCTATTGTTATTCATTTATTTCCTACGAGACAGACATCTGACATTGGATCGATGATTTTTTAGCCTGTTGTTTGGTAAATGGAGGGAGACGTTTGAACTTGAGCCTCCGTCTTTATAAACATAAGCCCAACAAAACACTCCGATACTCAATTGATTTGCCAAGTAGCGTTAAGGTTTCATTGTGTTTACGAAATGCGGGCGCTGTCAGCTATGGCTGTAATATAAAGTAAATTTCTCTCTAAGAAGCAGGAACGGTCTGAACCGGCTGCGTGAAATATGTTTGATCTAAGCAGTGTCTGGTTGAGTAGAAACGCTGCTTATGATCAACTCAAGCAAAATCAAAACAGAAGCAACTCTAGGCACCAAAGAAACTGTTTAGAGCACATGTTAAATTATTGTTCATTCTTTTCCATGTTAAAACTGTGTGTAGAGCTAATTTAAGGGTGTGGACCCAGCCATTAAATCTTACCGGGACTTCTGCTCTGTCAGCATATGAATAGGGGGTGAAATCAGGAATGGGGGCTCGGATCGCTTGCATAAATCTTTTAATAGCATAAAAACCTGATGTCAATATTTTGAAGGCTTCGTGCTCTGGTGAAAGAACATGAAGGAATTAACGGTGAGAGGGGAAACCGGGCATGGAGGATTAGGAGGGAGGATAAAAAAGCATGAAATAAACAGCGCTGCATGCGGCGCTGCCTCCCTCCGCTTCTGTGTTCTCAACATTCCCTCCTTCTCGCTTACATGTGGTCTCTGCTGTCCCTACTTGCACACCATAATACCAAAAAGACTAAATTTAACATTTTCATGCCATAGAGGTGAAGAACGTATCTGCAAATAAATAAAGAAATGAACTGAAGTGCTGTACCAGAGCTAATGCAGGCGAACAGCTCATGCTGTGAAGAACCAGATGAACCTCCTCCTTTATTTACATATCTCAAACTCGCCATGTTCCTCCGTGAGGGTAAAAATCTTCTTTTATGCGAGAATGTTATTTAATCAGATGAAAACCCCAAACCAATTTTAGGGAAAGTATGGCACCACTTGGATGTTTGGAGAGAAAAAAAGAGAGAGTGAGAGAGAGAGGCGTCGAACTGAAGGAAAACTCTTTGAATCGTGTTCACCACAGGTGATGTGGAGCCTGCTGGGGGCCAGCAGGTAACCGGAGATGAAGTAAACAATCATAACTTGTGAGGTTGTTATGGGGGGAGAAAAAGCAGCCCAGTTCGCACAACTAGACATTTTAGAAAGTTTTATGATCAAAAGAATTAATTATCATATTTTCAGTCGGTTTGATAATAATTTAAAACTCGGTGGGGAGTATGTTGCAGCAGAATATGAGAAATCATAAGATTCTAATTATGCTGATGGATACAAATCAGCACTTCATGCTAAATACAGTGACCTTTTTTTTAATATACACCAGACTTCTATTATTGCATTAAACAGGTGCAGAGATATTGATCTGCATCTTAAACCCACAGAAGGACCTTGGCCATAAGATGTTAACAAGTTCAACCTCAAGGTCCAAGCAGGCTCTTCACAGGAATTAGATAGAATTACCCCCATGGGATTTTTGTACAGGAAACTCACAAAATCTAATCAATCCTTCTTGAGTACCAGTGAATGTGCCATGTTACAAGATGTTCCCAGGAGATTAAATGATATGATATTGTGATAAAGGGAAGCACACAAACCACCGAAAAGAATAAAGCTGCTGGCTACGGCTGCCACTAGCTCTGTAAAACTGCTTAATTGATTGATTTGTTTAGGGTAACCTCAAAATACCCTCCAGTTCCTTGTGTGTTCGGAATCTTTCATTAATGTTTTCATTTAAGAAAAACCTAATAATTCCTTTTGTTCTGTATTTATGCTGAAATTTCCAATCTTTTTCATGCTCAGGTATTTTAAGAAGAGTTCACATTGCTATTTAAACAGAGAAACGCATCAGTGGTTTTGAATGGGTTGAACAATCCCACAGTACCACAGATCCTTCACCATACAGTAATTATTATTGGACTGGAGTTTCTTTTTCCACATGTTTAGCATTTGTTTTATGCTAAACCATACCAAAGATGGATAGTTATAGTGGATATCAGAAGGCACTTGATATAAATATATATGTTTGTGATTATAAGGCAGAAAAGGCTTCTGCTTTTAGGCATGTTTTTCCATGCAATGGGTGGGCAATAGAAGTGGGCATCTTAGTCATGTTCTTTGTTTCCCAAAAATAAATGCTTTGTTTTGTAAGCTTCTTAAACTAAATATCTAATAAACTTCAAAAGTCGAAGCATAAATGAAAACCCTAGAGTTTAGATTGTGTAACGTCTGCGGTCTTCTCACTCTGGATTAGAACAACATGTCTGTGCGCGGCACAAGCCATTGTTAGGCCTGAAAGGAGACATTGTCGAAAAGATCCGATTTTATTTCATTATGAAACGTGAAATGCAATAAAGTCATGTCAGTTCAAAACTCACGGACATCCGCTGGACATTAAATTCTGCTGAGTGATTTTCTAAAAACCATTGCAAAGTTTACTGAGCTTTCATTGCCTTGTCAAATGAAGTGTTAGGCTGGGCAACGTTTCTGCAGATCACCTCTCTGGCTTATCGATCATACTTTAGAGCCGCATTCAAGTATTTAATTAAGTGATTTGTTCTCAAATGAGTTAAAAGTCCATTGCCATTTCTTTGTTTCTTCATTGATTTTTTTCTTTAGGCAGAAGTATATATTGTTGTTGTAAGTTGTGTCGTGTTTCATTAAAATGTTTGATAAATATGTTCCGGTATAAAATTATATGTGCTAAATCCTCAGCTGCAGGCTGTGTTATGGGGCTGGGGGAAACTTAAGGTAGTTCCTCATGAAACTGCTCTAAAATCAGTGAATTTAACTTCCTGCTCCGGAGCCTCATTTTCGCCTGCTGTCATTCGCTATTTTGTATTCAGGATCCAATCTCTCCCTCTCTTTCCCCCTTTGTCCTCGAATAAAAACATCCCTATTTTATTTCCTCCAGTTTTCCATTCTCATATCTCCTTTTCGGACTTCCATATTGGCTCTGTGGCTTTGTCCTCTTCCTTTTTTCTTTACCCCCTCCTCTCCATCTGCCCCTTGCACTCTCTGCTTTTCCATCTTCTTGTGCCACATATGCTTCATTAGCGATCCGTGTAAACCTCCGCTCAAGCTTTCAGGAAATCTGCTGAAATGGGGGGAATTAGTCATCACAGCATTTTATGAAGCTGAATGCAAACATTATAGATAGGCATTTTGAATTCAGGGAGTTTGATTAAGTATTTAATAAGAATATAATGGATGTTTTTGATGCTGTGTGCACTGTGTATGTGAAACTTGTGTGCGGTTTGTGTTGCATCATCAGTAGCAAATAAGCTGGAACGATGCAGTTTAGGAACAGCCAGCTGGTATAAAAAGCTTCATCCACCTTTAGTATAAAAAAAAAAAAAAACAGTGTTAACAGTCAGCAGACTGATATGACCAAATCAGACATTTCTGGATGTCTGGAGTTGATAAAAAAACAAGAATGAAAATCCAAGAGTGTGAGATAATGCGGTTAAAAGGTTACAGCACATAGAACAGCATGAATCAGAATCTGTGTTCTCGGTTGGAGCACTACAACAGAACTGTAACACACACACACACACACACACACACACACACACACACACACACACACAATGCCCTTTCCCACTCCTTAAGACAAATATTTAAATACCAACTACTTTATACCTCTGACAACTCAGCCATCGCTCCCTATATTCTCCCCCTTATAGTCTTGGCTCATATAGAGAATTATAATTGTGTCACATACAGCTGTACTCCTATTTTAGAAAGGCCAAAAAGTATGATTTTTTTATTTTGTTTTATATATCCTCCTGAATGTTTAACAGCTTAAATATATATACTATGAACTCCTTACCCCACTTTCATTTTATTTTATAAAGATTAAGCTTCTTAAGATTGTATAGATGCTCTTCAATAAGAAATACCATTTAAATGTTGTTGCTGGCTTTTTACATTTGTGGACATGTATAAAAGATAAACACTAGTCGTAGCTTGTGAGTTATACACATTGCTAATGTTTTTGGTATTACTGAAATCTGTATCATTCTTTGTCTGAACATTACTGCATGTTTACTAGTTATCAGTATTCATTTTCCCAAGTTAAGTGAGTTTCATTACTTTGTGCCCATATTTCACATGTTGGCCAAACACTCACACCTGGAGGAAACCACAACCGACATCATTATTGTAGTTGTTGAAGAAACTTCTTTACCAGTTCCCTGCTGCTTGTCCAATTTCAGAAAATGAAACTTTATTGCATAAATAATATCTATTAGAGATGGGGACTAGAATTTTAGACTCGGACTCAAGTCACAAACATATGAATTCAGAATCTACTTTTTTCACCTCAATACTGGTTTGAGACTTGAGTCTTGGAGAAGGGTTTACGAACTCATTGAAGTTTTACATTTGTAATTTTTTTATAGCAAACACCTGTCTTTTGTCTACAGATAAAACTTTTAATTAGGTTTTTTATTATTTTTAAATTCCAAAAATGATTTTGATGTAAGCAAAGGTAGGTCTGGAAACAATTTAGGAATTCTTGTAATAATACAATATGTTACACCTTTACCCATTTTTTTAATCCTTGACTCAAAAATGTTTTCTAAATGTATGCCAGAATAACTCCATCAGCCTCTTAAGTCAAATTAAGCTGACATTTTACTGAATGTACTTCATAATAAATTGGGTAGTAGAGCAAATAATGTTTGGAAGGGAGTAAATAAAAAGAGTTAAGGGTGGAAACAGGGTGAAAGGAATAGATGCTTTTAGACTGAACCAAAGGAAACCTGCCAAACTTGAATGGAAGTCAGTGCAACCTCCTTCTGTTGTTCAGAGTTAAAGTGGTTCAGGGGTTCTCATCTGTGTAGTCATGACAACACTTGCCAGCTAAAAAAAAAAGGTAGAGTGACAAGAGTGGTTAAATGGTTGATTATAAAGGTACTAAGGCTGGAGGAGGAAACTTCTGAGAAATGGTTCAGGAAGAAGAAAAAAGGATGAAAACTGGAAGCCAAAGAGGACTGTTGCATCTCGTGTTCAGGACGCTGCTTGAACACGTGTTCATGCTGAGGTTCAGGGATGTTTGAGATAAGTGGTGTAAATGATCTCCAGGTATCTGTCCACCTGATTACTTGTAGCACAGCCTAAAGTCCTTTATATTTGCGAAAGAGGCACAAAGGGCAGCTTTACTACCCCTCATAAAGGCTCCCGCATTATGTCAGAGTTGAGATTGAACATTTAGATAAAATGATTTTTACTCAAACATGCAACCTTATCAGAGAGACACACAACACACACACGCCAGACCTTTGACAAGCAGCGATAAGCCCAGTACGTTAGGACAAAAGCGAGTTTTGTGGCTGGTCATTGTAAACCGAAGAGCATCTGCAAACAAAAAAATTTGGCCCCCTTAATTTTTCTGAAGGTAATTTTGCTCTTTAGTTTAGCATGTCAGGCATTCTTAAAACGCAAAATACACGTCTAAAGTTTTTCAGGCACCCTCATATTTTAAACAGTATGCAGCCTTTTGTGATGGTAGGTATCTACGTTTGGTTTCCAGTATTGCATTACAAGGCAGAAAATTCACCTGTGCGCCTTTTTTTAGCATGCAAAGTCAGCTAGTTCAGTTATTGTTGTCCTTACAATACTTGTGTGTGTTCATGAATTTTTGTTTGTTCTACATGCTGCCATAAGACCTGAAATCCCTGCGTTGTGTCTCAAGCCTGTTTCAATATTCATAAAGCAGCTTTTCTACACATATACAAAAAAAAAAAAAACTGTTGCTTTTTTTTTTTCTTGGTCCTTATTTAACAGTTGTTTGTTTATTTCTTGTGTTGCAGAGTTCGTTCAAAATCCAATCCATGCCAAGCGTTCAAGTATGTGTACACATCAAATGTCTGCAATGAAGACACAGAAATGCTAATCTTATCTAAATTTACCCTGATTACAGGTTATGATCCTAATTTGATTTCTTCCCAACCAAATCAAAAATGAATAATGGCCCGATTGCTATCAAATTTACATTCTTTATTACAATCAATTAAATGATTTTTGCACCTGAAAAACAAATGGATGTACTTTTTGTAATTTGCTAAATTTAACGTGACCCCAAGTTGCTATTTTTAAGTGTGCCTAAATGATCCGAGCAGTGCTGGCCGCTGTCTTTGTCAAGGCAGCTGGGCAGGAAGTGATTAAGGACACTGTCCATTAACTGTGCTGCCTGGCTTTATGCCCTTGTTGCATCTAGCACCACCCTCTGTTTCTTTGAGGAAGAAGCTCCTCTGTCGCGTATGATCTTGTTTTATGAAATAAAGCTGGTCCTTTTTAAAACATTTTTTTTTTGGAACAAACTGTAATCTTTATCTAACTCATACCCACAGAAATTTTGTTAAACGGGATTGTATGTGATTAGACCGTCACGAAATAGCCCGTGGTTTTGGAGATGAAGGCTGTGGATGTTTTCTTCAATGGCGGCAGTGATGTTGATCAGAATAGAGGAAAAGATATCATGAAATACAGGGCAAATATAAAAAAAATATATACTTGTTTTAGGCTGCAGCTGAGGTTCATCTTCCAGCAAGAAAATGAACAAGCATACAACAAAACCTACAATAAAACCATATCTATGGAGTTGAATAAGCTAGACCAAGGGTGTCCAACTCCAGTTCTTTAAGGCCAGTATCCTATAATTTTTACATGTCTCCCTACTCCAACAAAACTTATTTAAATGGCTTAATCCTCCTCAGCAGAAGTGAAGTTCAGGTGTTAAAGCAGAAACGAATTTAAAAATTGCAAGACACCAAACCTCAAGGACCGGTAATACCCAACCCTGGTTGAGGCACTAAACACCCAAATCCACTTTTCTGTACCAAGACTTTGAAAATTACTTTTCACAAAGTCTACGTCCAACCTGAGAATGAGCCATACTGCAGAATCTGCAAAAAAGAACATTCCAAGCTGCTAAACGCCTACGCCGAATGAACTGAATGGGTTTGTCAGTACAGGGATCAGTAGGCAAGTTGGGGTTGAGCATTGGCCCGAAATGTGGTTGGGATAGCTGTGATTGAACACATTTCTGATGGCAGTACCCACACATATAATTGCTTTTTCTGAAAATAATGCATTTATGGTGACAATATTTATTCCTAAAATTTGAAAAACGTTGAGTCCTTTTTCGATTGCCTCACAATCCTGGACTGCTGTATGTTGGTCCAACACATCAAGTCCAAATCAGAATACATTTTGTGTTTGTTCTAATCTGACCAAATGTAAAAAAGGTCAATATGGTATTAATACTTTTCCAAAGCTTTGTAGATGGATAGAAAGCTTTTGCCTGGTGGTTGGCCACTCATGCCCAGAGCAAGACTTCTGTAATGAGCAGAGATTTACGGTACCTCCAAGATTGTATGAGGCAAGCAACGTCTGCATCATATGATTTAAATGACCCTGAGCAGGATTTGATCAGTAACGCTAAGTGCACTTGTTTGATTCATGCAGGTATGTAAGCACTGTCTGTCTCCCAAAGAGGGACGCAGATTTAGGAGAATTCAGTCTGAAGAAGTTCAGGGGGAGAAGTAACGCACTGAGATCAGTCGGAGGTGAGAGTCAGTCACTCCGAGACACAGGTCACGGGTAATCTAATCACGTCCCAGCACAACAGCAGCCCAGCTTCTTAGTTTAAGGGTGGGGGAAAAACTCGATAAGACACGAGTAAATACAACGGAGCAGAGCATCGTGTTAGGTTGAAAACAAGAGGTGAGAAAAACAAGAAATAGCCGAGCTAGTTTAAGCTTCTGCTGAAATATAGATGAGTGAGGTAGTTTACTGATGCATCATGGTTTGCCATGAAAATCCAAAACATCGCAAATGCACAACGCTGTTGGAGTACTGTTGAGGGTGATAATATACATGGATTATTACTAAGGTTATAAGCTAGCGATGCATAAGTTGAAGTTTCTAATGAAGCTTTTATTTCTGATTGTTTTTGTACAGCACTAGCGAGCAGATTGCCACTGATTACAGTCACCAATGAAGCAATCAGTAATGGCTTAATCAGAGTATTAGAACATAAGACAGCTGTTACACTGTACGTAAGAAATGAAGCTTCCCTTATTTCTATGCCACGCCAAAGAACAGACTGATTTTAAAATGACTACCGTTAAAATGCAGCATTAAAAAAGGTGTCAGGACTTCACATGGATATTAAATGTTAGCTTTTTGGGAACTTTTTGTTTTGTTTTGAATTTTGTTTTTTACTGCTGTGAAGAGGAAGATATAAAGGATAACCATAAACATACTTTAAATTCACCTTTATGTCAACTTACAAGGTATTTTTATTAATACCAGCTTGTGTGGCAATGTAGGAAACATCAGCATAGAGTTTATCTAAAAAAAAAAATAATTCTCTGCAATTCAGTTACACTGTTAACATAGATGCAATAAGTTTTGTCCTCAAGAATTTCATCTTCATGATTTTTACAGTTACTACATAACATTTTCCAACAGGCAACAAATTTCTGTATCAAAATACAGTATTTGTCCAAATTAGACTTTAAGGAAATTTGATTGAATCATCTAGAAACTGCCATGATCTGCTGAACGCTCTGGCCCTTTAAAACACACCTCCCCCACAGTCAGTGGCAGATAAGGTTGGAAGTGTAACAAGTTGGAGACCAAGGCCACAAGCTTTTGAATATCACTTCTCCTTCATATCACTGTTTAAGCTTTTTAGTAGTAACAATTTCATGAATCGAATGTATGATTTTGATGTTTGGTCTTTTACGTTACATTTAGCAACTCTAAATCTCAGATAACTATGCGAAAAAAAACACTAATTAAAGATGCACCAGTCAAGGTCTTGTGAGTTTTTTCTGAAGCTTATACCTGCCGATATCAATTGTTGTTTATGAAACTATGTTGCTAGACCAGTATAACATATATTCATATATATTTTTAACCTAGTTGTTATTTCATTACTGTATACTTAGAACAGAAGCTATATTATTTGATTACTGGGAACAACGGTGGGTCTGCTGACTGGAGTGAATTGGAGGGATATCAGGTTGAAGAAGGTCCAGTAAATTTATAGGCCCCAGACCATTGATAGATTTGAAAATAAATAGGAAAGTATTTAAATAAACACTATGCTGACATCAGCATCTTTGGTATAAGATAAAGGATTTGGACCAAACAGGAGGGCTTTCATTTTACGTTCATTAAAAACTAAAACATTTAAAACTATCCATAACTGAACATCACCCGGACAATTAAGAACAGATTAATCCGAAGATATCTGAGTGTTTAAGAAGGAAGAAAAAGAAAAATCATCAGCATGTAAGTGAAAAGAGATTTTAAATTTGTTAAGTTTGGCTCTCAGTAGCTGCAGATGAAGTGAAAACATTAGCAGCCCAAGGATAGAGCCCAGTGGAACATCACATTGCCGAGGGGCCGTACAGACAGAAAAAAAACAACAAACAAATTTTAGGAACTAGCACATTTTGATTTACTAAAAGAAGAAAGCATTCTTTGTGTACATTTCCTGTTTAGAATATGGATCCTGAGCTTTAATGCTCATTTGCATATAATGTAGAGTTGTGGACACGGAGTGAGCTGCTCGAGCGGGCGGTTTGTCGGATTTGAGCGCGTGTCCGGGCACCTTTGAGTGGGCGCGCTTACCTGCTATTCGTGCGCACACGCTTGCGGTTGTTGCTCCTTCAGGTGGCTCTGTGCCGGCGGACCTGGTGGCACAGACATTAAGCCATAAGGCCCACCGAGTCCCAATAGTTGCACCGCGGGTGGTATCGGTGTCGTGGTATCTGTGGCAATTTTATGAATACGAGTAGAGTACTTGAACCCTGGTATCGGGCCGATACCCGATACAAGTGTCTGTATCGGTGCATCCCTAGTATCGTGGACTTAAAATTTTTAATTTCCTCCAATTCTAGTCCTGCCGCTGATTTCTTTGTCTCTCTTGAACTAATTTCTAGATAAGAACATGACAGAATCAATCGGAATTAAATAAAAACGTCTTTGTTCTCTAATGTGGAAACCACTCCAAAAATGTCAATGTTTCAAAATTAAACCCTCTAGTTTGATTCCCCAACTCTGATCTGCACAACCTCTTGATAAAGCTGTTAGCTGTAGCTTAGGATTTTGCTCCTCTTGTATCATTTTCACCATAGCAAATTGTGCCTTTAAGCTTGGTTTGTATGAAAATAATAAAACATCGTGAGTAAACAAAGGAAACAACAAAAAGGATAGGTTAACGCACCAAGAAGGAACAGGCTGGATGTTTAATCCTCTCCCTGGGATTTCATTCTGACCGTATCAGACCTAGTTATCCTCTCTGGCTATCTGGCTCTTCTTTTGCATTTACTCTTTTTTTATACAAAGCATAATAAAACACCACTTTCCCCAATGATAAAACAAACCTACAGGCCCAGTGGGATTTTAAGCCAGAGATCACCTTGAGGGAAAACCTCCAAGCCTTAGTAATCAAATGATGATGTGATTATAATAGAGCCGCTACAGTTACACGTGAGTATCTCGTGAGCATCTCGGACCAAACCAAATCTTTCTATCTGCCTGCCAGCTTTAACTGTATTTCTACATTAATTATTGACTTTATGTCCATCTCACAGTTTCTCCTTGCTGATATTTAGTCAGCTGACTGCAGCATTTTTAGAGGGATCAGGAAATTAAGCTGCTGAAATAAATAGTTTTTCTCATTACTGGAAGAAAACGAAAAAAATTCTCCAAAGCTGCAAGATAACAGATGTCAAAACATCCTTTTCTTCCACGGAGACATCCATTTTAGTTGCTCGCTCCAGCCTATGACTAGTGAGGATGCTCGTATATTATCTTGACAATAATTATTGTTTTTTGGGATTTCTTTTAAATATGTCGGAAAAGGGTGGAAAATAATCTGAAATATACAATCAGCGCAGGAAACCTCTTACACAGGAGTGGTGCCCAATGGACTATTAAGACTTTTTTCTTATTTCAAATGATGTCACGCTTCTGGAGCTGATCCTGTATTAGTTTTAATCTTACTGAGTTTGCTGTTAAAGTATGAAGCAGTCATGACAGGGAGCCGACTTTAATTTTGAGTTAAACAGCAGAAGCATTAAATTGTGGCAGATATATCGAAATCTCATGCATCTAAGATATTTAAATATTTTTTTAAACTTGTCAAACTAACTGTATATACTTATGAAACCTATTTTACAAGATTGTAATAAAAAAAGAAATCCTTCAAAAACTACTTATTTTCTACTACTAAAGAAAATCCAACATTTAGCAATAAGTAATATCACTTGTATTAGAAGATATATTTAACCTGTTTATTGCAAAAGATACCAAACAATATTAAATCTTCATAAAGTTATATTTTAGGATTTTAATAAACTAAACTTGAAAAAACACTGAATTTATTCCAATTTTCGCATCTTCCATTGTCCGGTGTAAAGACAGTTGTCTTTTTTTGCACATGTCTGCCATACAGTGTCCATGACTTACCAAATTGTTTTACTTTTCTCACATTACAACCAAAAACTTATGTATACTTTATAAAATATTTGAAGTCTTGGCCAAAATGCTGGGCATAGGTCCGAACTTTGATAATTTCTTGGAAGCTCTAGCTGTGTATGTAGCTTTCCTGCTGAGCGGGCCCCATATTTACCTCCATCCTTCTTCTCCTTATCAATGAACATCTTAATTGATCCCTCTGAAGCATGACGCTACCACTGCCATGCTTTACTATGTATTTTGACCAATGCTTGGCATAGTCAAAGTTCCTTGTCAACTTCACCAGTGATGACAAGTCTCTCACAATTAGATTGTCAGTTTCATGGAAATTATAAAATACATTTATTTTATTTCTGCTTGGTTAGTAATGAACCATAGATAGGTGAGTCAGGACATTTATAGAATTACTGCATGTAAAATTGGTTAAAACCCCTGAACTTTTGTGTGAAGTCATTTTCAGTTATTCCTCATCCTGTTGCAATAATTTTTTGATGTACTTCTCTGATTATGTGCATTTAGAGTGGTCTTTAAACACCTTTGGTTTTTGACCTGTAGCCCTGAGACCTCAAAGGACCTTTTGTTTCAGAGAACTAAACGTGTGAATAGAATATTTAAATATTCATATGTTTTAGAAACTATGTTCACATCTTTGGTTTCATGAAAAAAACTACATTTTTCACAGGGAACATTATCTTCTTTATCTGTTTGTATTGTATTGTCTCCTTTGGTTTTATCTTTATTTCACCTGTAACTGGAGATGGGATCGTTTTTATTTTTTCAATGTCGTAGTGTCAACCCTAAAGTGGTGTTCAGCAGCAGGGACCTCCTGACAAACAGTTTTGTTTGAAATGCTCTCAGCAGTTTGTCAGTTTAGCTGTACAGTCGCAGCTCCGTGATTTCTCATCACAGCACATGTTTCAATACCCCAGATCTTCTGGTGTTGAGCCTCGTCTTTCATCTAGGGTTACACTTCCCAGACTAGAGTTGGAGTTGGTTCTTTCGTGGCAACATGACCTTGGCTGCGCTTTTCTCTCAAAACATTTAACAGCTTTACTGCTCCCCGGCTAACAATTAGCCTTTTTTGGAAGTGGAGCAGTTTTTACACATTTTAACTATAATTTACATAAACTTAAGAGCTTGTCAGTACAAATCAATGTTTTAGAATCTACTCGAACTTTATTGAATTTTACATGAGAATTTAAGTAACAAACATCATTTTTCATTTAGCTTTCAGTTACACACTACTTTCTTCTGATCTACCACAGAAAATCTCAGAAAAACACTTGGATGTTTGTGGTTTTTATGACAAAGTGGGAAAAAAAGTGCATGGAGTACAGAGACTTCAGCAGGCTCTGGAGGGCTAATACTGGTATTCCTGTCTGTAATATTAGGGTTTCAATGATGAAAGCATAATAATTGGTAGGGTTCATTTCAACTAATCACAGATCTCTGCTATTGTTTTAAGATTCGGTGGCCCAGAAGGGTAAAAATAATTTTTTTTTGATGTTTTTTTTTTTTTTTTTTCATGGTGACAGGAGAAGGCATGGCAAAGGTCAACTGTCTACATACACTGTAAATGGCAGGCTCTAAGGAGACGAGCCTCTCCAGTTTACCCAATTGGCTGAACAGAGCAGCACTTTATTTCTTCAATAGCTTTAGAGCAAAATGTGTTCTCTGACATTAAAAGGTCCCTTAAATCAGGTCACGGTCAAAGAAGAAGATGGGTTACTCATGATGCCCTTTGTGTTCACGTTAAGCGGTTAAGAGAAAATTTGGCTTAGACAAACGTCTCGGCATTTACCTCTAAGTTAGCGGTGCAGTTGATGTTGTGTACTTCTTATTGTAATCAGGCGGCACTGTGAGTAAAACTTTCATAGTAAAACCTTTATATGAAGAGGATATTGCATGTGGCTTAATTGTCCCGCATAAAATGTTTATCAAACGCAAAAGGATGAAATTGGTCCAGCAGAGCGTCAGAAAATAATCCAATGAAATGTTGTTTAATTGCTTTGGTTAACACTTTTTTAAGAAGCATGAAAAAGCCTCACAGGTATTAACATTTGCAATTTTTTTTCTCCACTTCCTTTCTTCAGGTGGACGTCGCCGCTCGGAGCCCGATGAGGCTGAGCTGCTGAGGGTCAGCAAGACATTGGTCGAGGACGCTGTCAGCCGAGCACTGCAGCAATACAAACAGGAAACACTGCAAAACGGGGGCGGGCCCAACGCCGCTGCGCTCCAGCCGCCGGGAAATACGGAGGAGACGAAGACGGACACTACAGCTAACTCCTGCACGGACAACAGGAAGTGACACATTTGTGCGAAAGCACGCAGACTCTGAACAACCAGCAACCCAGAAAAGATCAGCCAGGCATGGGGGGGGTTGGTAAGATCTGAGATCTCAAAGGCAAACCTAGTCAGCCTCCACTGCCAGCCAAGCCTAAGCTAGCTGGGCAAAGTGCTGAATAATCAGATAATATAGCTTCACTTCAGTGCTTGGTGGCTTTTACAACAGGATACCTTGCTATTTAATTCTCCGCTGTCTAGACCTGGACAAATGTCCGGGAAATATTTGAAGCCCTCTTCTAAACACAAGCTTCACTTTGAGCTGCCACACCAAACTGCCCACTCAGAATAGAGAAGGTTCAATTTTGTAGAGAGTTTTTGTTTGGCATCACGTGCAATCAGAATGATCTCCATAACGTCCTTGTGATCAGATTTAGGTGAGGACCTGTTGTTTGAATGCTCTTCTTCTAGATGAGAGATCTACTCATCACTGTGTGGCCTGAGCTGGACCGATTCACTTAGTCTGGATCCTTCCTATAACCTTTTATTCATCTTCAGGACACTGATTTTCTTTTACCTTCCAGCATTTTAACTCACCTTTCAGACGTCTGCCTCTAACGGATCACAGGAACACAAGCTTTAAGGGTTGCGTAACAGTTCTGCATTACTAGACTGACAATCATCACGTACGATCACTTCTGATGGCGGGTTTTGATGCCGAGCTGGACTCCAGCGTTCAATCTAGAACCCCCTTTTTTGTCCACACAGTGCATTAGATACGACAGATTACCACTACTAACACTAACTTTACATGGTTCAGGGGGATTGGAGGCGGTGAACGCTACAAAATAATACGACTCGTTCCCAAGAACACATCCATACTTGATCAGTGCCAAAACTGACACCATTGTAATCTTTTTCCTATTTTCTTTGTTGTGTTTGAAACAACCTTTAAAGTGTATTTATTTCATGTCTACCAATTGAAGTTTGAGACAAACTTGAGTTTTCAAGTCTGGAGTCTGGCTGTTTGAAGCTCCAGGTTTTTCTCTCTGGATTTTTTTTGTTTGTTTGTTTGCTTTCTGTTATCTGAGGAGCTTTTGTTCAGTAGAAGGTTTGCGAGAAGCGATTCAGGTAAAAGCTCACAAGCTCTTATGTTTAGTAGGTTTTATTTTTGTTTTTAATTTATATATATTTTATTGTTTATAGATTTCCATCAGTGTGTATTTTTCCGAAAAGCCGCTGAGGATAATTGATAGCGAAGGATGATAAACAGAAACATTTGATTATGTTAAAAGTTGTAATTGCTTCGCTGATGAGGCAGAATTTGTATAATTTCAGTATAATTTCATGTGGAAAAAAAATAATAATTACTTAAAAGCTAAAATTTCTTTTTTTTGAAAATCTTAAAAGCACAAATTTTTAAGGTTGTCTTTTTAAGTGTACCGTTACCATGGGCTGCAGCTCGTTCTATCTTAAGGTGGACTTTCAATGCTTTTTATTTGTTTGTTTTGATCACCAGATCCTTAAAATCACCACGAGAAAAGAAATCCCCTTTAAATGCACAAGTTGTCCTGTTGGCCTCTGTGACTGCTCATCTGTCTCTGAAAGCCTGTGTGTGTGCGTGTGTGTTAATGTGCATTTGTTCTCGTTCACATTGTGTCAAGACATGTTTGATCAGTGGATCCCCTTAGAAACTCCTGTCTGTACCAGTCATGACACCATTTTGTCCTGAGTGAACGACAAATGTTTGTCTTACCATGTATCCACATGTTTGTTC
>JAVLVB010000374.1:360530-387782 GCA_032876305.1 Orestias chungarensis
CTAGGTTTGTCTTTACTCACATTTTCTTTTAAGTAAAAAATGTTGTATTTGTTTTGTAGTGGATTTTTCTTAATTATTTTTTAAGTAAAGAAATGAAAAAAAAAAGTTTTTATCTGTATGTTTTTGTGCCTTGTTCCTTTGTCCCTGACAGATGCCCTCGCACAGCAGAGTGTAACCAAGCTGGTGGCCAGAATGAGGTAGGAGCGCCAGGCCGTTTTTATTGTGTTTGATTTTCCTAACACTACCTAGGTTGCTTTTTATCAAATGAATGAACAGTTAAATTATATATTGTTTACCGCTGTGAAGAATAATTATGATAAAATATAAGCCAGACACAATCATTAAATAGTATTTGTGCTAAATGTATAAACAAGAAAGCTGTGCAGCTGCATTGTGCACAGTTTTCAGTTTTGGAAGGCAACATTGTGTTGGCTGCAGCAGCTCCTTCACACAATGTTTTGTTTACGGGAAAGCTATATAAAACACGGATAAGACCATCATGAAATTATGAATTGTTCAACGCAAACCACAACATTTTTTGAAGCAGAACCTTCTCTGCAGCTACCTGACCTTGAGTAAAGTACGATGCCAGCAAGATTATCAACATGCCATACTGAACAAGGAGCGCACATGCAAGCTTTAGGCTAAATAAAAACATTAGTAGAAGCGTAAAGTTCAGTTTTTTGAAGAATGATGTAATTAAGTGGAGCCATACATGCACTTCTAAGAAAACACTGTCATAATAAAAGTGCTTCTTTTTTTTATCTGAATGGAGCAAAGGTTGAACAAATCCAGTAGAAATCAAGCTGGAACATAATCTGTAAGTAATAAAAAAAGGCATGGTGCGACATTCTGAATGACATTGAGTCATGAATGAAATTACTACTAAAGCACAACATGCAATACTAGAGAACTACAACTAGTTATTTTATTGAAGTTTAAACTATTGGCTTTTGCAGCATATTGGAGGCCTTTATTTTAACAAATAACAGAATGATCCTGATCTAATCAATCAGGCATATATGACAACCAAGCTGTAACAAATTTTAGATCTCTGCTGTCCAATGTGTAAGATCTGAAGTTACCACATTCTAAGACTTTGCATAAATGTGCTGTCATAATGTATTCAGTCTTCTTGTACCAATAAAAATCTAACAAACATCTGTCTGAAAATCTTTTGTGTTTTGTTCAGGCATGGATAGAAGAGCAGGAAAAAAAACATGTTTTTGTCTTTATGGACCAAAAAAAAAAAAAAATAAGATGGATTGTAAAAATGTATGTTGTACTCCCCCTACTGGCAAACAGCCACAACACAACCAGTATATTTTGTATGACAGTTGTTGTTTTTTTTTGCCATGCAGTCCAGCTTGACATTTTGACGACCTCCTCCAGAGTCCCACCAAATGAAAAGGTGCTTCTCCAGAGAAAGAAATGAGGATAAAATGAGCTGAAAGGTTCAAATCTGGGCCAGCGGCAAAAAAAAAAAGATAAAAAAATAACACGATCATGGATTCTTTTTACTTGTGGTCCTAAAGAAAACTGAATATTAAATAAAATTAAAACAAGTGCTCAGACTATTTGTAATAAAAAGCATTTTATTGCTGTTTAGTGAAGTACAGGTAATTTAATATAATATCAAAAAGACTTACTACAAAAATAAAGCACAGTAGTAACAAGAAAACATAATCCTCCTACACTTCTTTACACTTCGTCTTTGTCGGATTATTCACTACTCTCATTTCTCACAGCGTTACACAAATAACACAAACAACCTTGAAAGTATCTTTTCTTATAATGACATTAAGAATAATAGAAGTGCAGCTTTAAGATTAATGTTGATGTTTAAAAAACTCGCTGCCAAAATGCTCAGCTGGGATCTCCCGTTTCAGTCCACCAGCCTGACCCTCGCTCGTGTTTTACATGGCTGTGTGTATGTGTTGTGAGGAGTTGGAGGGAGAGGCTGGGGCGTTGGCGGACGAGAGCGAAGAGGGAGGAGGCTGAGGAGTCCCGGAGGAGGAGGCTGAGGCGGAGACGGATGACGCAGAGGCAGCGGCGGCTGATGAAGACGTCTCATTCATGCTGCTGTGGGTGATGAAGCGCAGACGCAGCTTCATGGCTGGACGAAGAGTCATGATGATTTTTTCCACCTGGACAGAGAGAAGAGTTTTATGATCTGTCATTGGATGGTTGTTGGCTGTGGTACAACTGGGAACCACAGGGACTGCAGCATAAAGCAGGTGAGGAACGATCAGTGGCACCGCAGTGGAAAGAGTAGACAATTTCAGGTACCTTGGATTTCACATCTCTGAGAACCTGTCATGGTCTAATCAAACCACTGCACTGGCAAAGTAGGCCCGGCAGCGTCTTTACCACCTTAGACGCTTAAAGGACTTCAAACTACCATCCAAGGTGCTTCGTAACTTCTACACCTGCACCATTGAATCGATCATAACGGGAAACATCACAACCTGGTTCGGAAACAGCACCAAGCAGGATAGGCGGGCTCTACAAAGGGTGGTGCGTTCAGCTGAGCGCATAATCCGGACTGAACTTCCTGACCTGCAGTCCATAAAAAGGAAACGGTGCTGGACAGGGGCCAGGAGGAGAGTAAAGGACTCCACTCATCCCAGTAACGGACTGTTTTCCTTGTTACCATCTGGGAAGCAGTTTCGTACTCTCAAAGCCAAAACGTAGAGGGTGAGAAAAAGCTTTTTCCCACAAGCTTTTCGAGCCCTCAACGAAAATCTACAGCAAAGTCCAACTTATATGTATATGTATGTGTATCTATGTGGACATATGTATGTGTATATAATTATATGCGTGCACACTGTCATATGTATATGTATGTAAATGTATGGATGGTGTTTACATTATGACATCTACCACCTATGTAGCATCATGTTGCACTATTTTGTCACCTTACCTACTGGTTCACTTTATATGCCATTTTAAACTATAATGGTAATTCTACAATGTTTAATTCGCTTTAACTAATTCTTTTAGTTTTAGATACGTTGTTAATTTTTCTTATATTTCTTTTATCTCTTTTTTCTATTGTAAATATATTCTTTTTGATTTTACAAATTTTTTACCTATTTTGTATTTAGTTAACTAGTGTGACGGAGCAGTCACAACAAAGCATTTCACTGCAAGTTGTACTGTGTATGACCATGTATGTGACAAATAAACCTTAACTTGAACTTGAACTTTCGCGCTCAAACGCCCAAACAAAAACAAAAAAATCCAGTGAGTGACGTGTTAAACGAAATAACTCACTGATATCAAAAACCAAACGAGAACAAAAAGACTAAATTATAACTGATGAAAAAAGAAATGAAAACTGAAAAATATGTAAATATGTAAATGTAAAATCTTAAAACAGATGCGCTACAGAAAAGGAAACCTGGTCTACGATTGGGGATGGCCGGGATGGATAAAAAAAGAATTAACAAGATAGCTAATGCTAATATTTTAATAACGACAAAGTTAGTAATTACACAAATACTGCTCACAGAAAAAAATTAATTAATCAAATAGACTTTCTTTAGGACAGCAGTTACAAAAAGGCAACATTTATGTCACTAAAATGCCCAGGGTAACTTGTCATTTACTCAGTTTTTTTAATGCATCTTCACTCTAATGGAACAGTGGGGGTGGGGAGTCATCATTTATTATTCTGATAATTCACTATTATAATAATGGCAAGACATGTATTACGATAAAGATAAACATTGATTCACATAAACTCAAAATTGGAAATGTCTAGCCGGCTGTCATAGGTCTGGATTTCAGTTGTAGCTCAGGATCAGGTCAATCCTGACTTGTATTAAAAAATATGAGGCGATTTATTATTATTTTCTTTACATCATGAAGCTTTTCACAGTTTCAAGGCAATCAATACACAATTAGTTCAATTATGGAAATATAGTATGTTTACATGGAAACAAATTATTAAGAGGGGGCAAAAAAAAAAAAAAGATACAGAATGCGCAGCAAAAAAACCAAAAACAATGTAACAAACCTGAATGATCCATATTGTGGAGAAGGAACCATCTTTGAAAAAGAATCCATCAAAAATAAAAAGTAAACAAAAAAACATTTACTCTGACCTCTTATGATCAAGCTTGGTAAAATTGTTAAAATAATAAAGAAAAATATGCAAACCTAATTTGTAGTGATGCTAGCAGTATTAGTTAAAACTGTATTCTCAGCTGTCAGTTCACCATCAGACGTTTTGATTCAATAAAACCGCACCGATTCGGTGTCTTGCGTCAGTACTTCATCCATCATCGGTGAACAAACTCACCTGCTCCTTCACGCTGTCTCCAGTGTACATGTACTTGATGTGATACAGAAAGTCACAGATGGGGTCCATGTAACTGAGGTGTTGGCTGCGCTGGTCAACGGCCTGCAGCATCTCATAGAAGGCCACTCCAATCTTTAATACAAACAAGCGCATGTGCATCAAATTCAACACCAGGACAGACTCAGAGGATACAGAAGGTAAATATCAATCACATACGGTCATTTATTATACCTTTTATCTAGTAACAAAGCTATGATTGTACCTCCAGCATGCATCGGGTCCTTTCTTGCTGAAAGCGCTGCAGGAACGGCCCCACCAGGTGATACACGTAAAGTAACTGGAACTCCGTCTGGACGATGGGCTTCAGAGTCTCCGAGAGAAATCTGCAAAGACAAATGAATGAGCGCCGCCACGTCAGACGAGACATATGAACGGACAGGAAGCCAGATGGTAAAAGAAAAGGTGGGAGCGCTACTTAGGGATCAGAGAGAGCTGTCCGATGGATGAGTGGTGCCAGACAGCGTGCGTCAACGCCAGCACGTAGCTGCAGTTCATCTCGCTGTAGCTTTGGTGGCAGGCGGTGAAGTCCAGCAAGGCGAAGGGATACCCCACCCACTCGGTCTCCGACGTTAGCGCAGGAGAGCTGAGCACCGAGACGATGCGGTCGTGGAGGACGATCCAGTATGGTTCCTGAGAGAGGACATAAAAAAAAAAAAAAAGACTTCCTATAGGAAACTCTCAAAACATGTCAGTGTTTCTGTGTGTTTTCTTACCGGGAGGGCGGTGATCACCAATCCAATGGCATTCATCCAAGCTGTGATGTTCTCCCTGGGAACCAGAGGTTGACTAAAAGGTGAAAAATATTTTACTCTCAACCAAACAAATCAGCAGGCAGTCTATTGCCAGAATAGTGGAACCATTTCACCGTTATCTATAAATCTCCTTTCTGTGGTCAGGAATGAATAGCTAATGCTTCTTATTGCTTTTTTTATTTCATATAAAAATGTATAATCCCATTTTTTCCTAAAGAAGGAGTAAGATGAGTTGAAAAGGGTTTAGTAAGCAGTAGTGGTTATAGTAGCAAGGCGGCCACTCTGCAGCTGAATAGGGTTTCTGTCGTTGTTCGAATTTTTAATATTTATGTGAACCCCCCTTTGAAAAGCATACATATATATTTTTTTATTTTAATTATAAATATTTTTCTTATGTAAAACAAGCTTTTTATTGTAACTATGAATATATGCTGAAGCAATTCGTTTATGCTTGTTAACTTAGCGGTTGGTTTAATTGTTTCTAAAAAGTTATTCAGGGTAAATTCTTACTTATGAAGTCATTTGAAATCAACAGATTTTGGTTAAAGGAGATATAACTAAGGCCAGGTAGGAAAGTTATGACCTTTTATCACCTTAATGGTTTTAAAGTTCTTGTGAAAAATTATTAAATCTGGGACTAAGACAGATAAGATAAATAAAAAAACTGCAAAAATAATAGACTTGCATGCTGTTCACCGTAACTTATATATGAATCTGTGTTTCATACCTTTTCAGCACCACATTGAGCAAAGCGTTGCCGACCTCCTTCCCTGGCACGGCCAGAGCCATCAGCTCCACGCAGGTGACGTGCAGGGCGTGAGCTGCGGGGTTTGGGAACTCGTTGAACCTCCAGTCACAGTTTGGGAATGGTCCAGGCGACTTTCCAGCCATGGGTGGAAGCGAGAGTTGAGGAAATAAAAAAAAAAGTCAAGCTGAAAAGTCGAGGGTGTACCTCAAGCACCACCACTGAATAAAGTCTGAGGTGGATTTTCTTTCTAGCTTACATACAATTCTACACAATCAACAGAAATGGACTCTTAAGTGCTTTTCAAAAGGTATCGAGGGAGACATACTATTAGAATATGTTCTCTCCTACATTAACAGTGAAATAATCAGATCTTGCTACAGTGATGAATCTGTCTGAGGACACAGAGATTACTGAAGGATATTGTCCACCAGGCGCCCAATCAACTTGCAGTAGTAGGTGTCATCAGGGATCCAAACGTTGTCCTCCCTGGGGTTCATGCCGAATTTCAAATAGGTCTCACTCAGACACCATCCCGGCGTTCGGTTGTCCTGTAGAGCAAATGCCTCGGGTTTATCACGGCCGCCTAATCTGAACAGCCACGATTGTGGTCGACTGCTTGTTCTTTCCGCCTGCCTTTAGAGAGGACATGATGGCGTGGACCAGCTTCCTCTTGAGGTTGGTTCTGTCCCTAAGATGTCGTTCATAGTAATGAAGGGTGTTGTACAGGTACGTAACAGGGCGGTCTGCACATACAAGACATTTGCAAATGAACAATGAGCAACGCGAGCTATAGCGCCACCTAGCCGCTTCTTCCCTGAAGGTAGACTCCCTCACCATGGAACTTGTACAGCCCCCCGAGGTGATCCAGCAGCGTTTCCAGCGATTTGGAGACGGGGAGGAGCTCGAGGAAGCGGTGGATGACGATGTCGAAGACAGGCAGGAAGCGCAGACAGACGTTACCGAAGTAGATCGGCAGGTACTGGGACTGCGGCTGCAAGGGAGGGCTCACTTGTTCGGCAAGACCCTCAAAGTACAACTTCTCAGGGTATTTCTAATAAAAAAACAGAAATCATTTTGTCAACTTATTTTGACGTCAACGTCAATTGAACATCTAATGTTTTGGCTCTATTGTTTTTACCTCCTACACAATTTTCATATTAAAATTAGTAAGAATTTTGCAAATGGGCCAAACGAACAAAAGGAATGATAAAGACCATTGGGGGAATGGGATATGTGTCCTTCATTTTGCTTTTTCTTATCTGTCCTAACTTGAAAACCCCAGACCAACTATTCTGGACCCAACATTTCAAATTAAAAACTGACGGTGTTAAATTGAATTTCTAAACGCCGCACCTTGTGGTAGTTCATGTGTTTGTTATGCCAGTCGCTCTGCAGCCAGTGTTCAGGAGCGTTATCCTTCACAAAGTCATTCACTCGGTTCCTGAAGTCGTTGGGCTTTAATAGGAGAAGCTGGATGATAAAGTAGCAGACCTGGGCCTCGTTCCCCTCGTGGCTTCGCATCGCCTAAAAGAAGAGAATGGTAAAAAACAACAACCCTGAACTAAGGAGAGAGGGTGTGTGTAAATAAACCAAGGTTTCTCTTTAAGCTTCTCACCAGACACAGGATGAGTCTATCCAGAGTGACAATGTTGTACTTCCAGACCATGTCATTCAGGATTTCGATGCATTTGTTGAGCTGCTGTCCGCCGGCCGAGGTCGAGAACTCGTAGACGAGGAAGTCTGCGAATGTGCGCACGTGGGCCACCAGGGCACGAGCTCCGATGCGCTCCAACACCCTGATGTGGGGAGAAAACACATTTAATGTGATGCATTCTATCGCGTGCTTAAAGGAACGACATCTCCAGACCTGAATCCTATCTGGTTTATGCGGTCCGTCTCCAGAAGCATCTTCCACAGCAGACAAAGGAACAAGGGAGGCGAGCCTTGCATGGAGAAGTGGGTGATGATGTCATTCTCGTTGGCCATCGACTTCCACTTCCTGTATTCCTCTTCCACGTTCTTCTTCAGGTTGAAGCGAGACTCCTGGGGAACATTGTTCTGCTTGAAGAACGCCTGCGTCGCAAACCAGAGATTTAATTCAACATTGGTCCGCTTTTTAATCCGCGTTGCTCCTGCATAGGTATTTGGACGGTACCTGCAGAGGAGCTGGGAAGCATGACAGCGTGTGTGACGCCCAGTTGTGAGGTGTAAAATTCATGATGGTCTGGAGGATGTCTTTACACCAGGTTCCATGAATGGAGTCAGAGCCAGTGAAAAAATCTACATGGATACAGATTTCTGCTCAAAAAGCGATCGTTTGAACTGAAACCAAACCTTAAAATACTTCAAAGAAGGGATTTTAAACAAGAAACTCCAAAAGAGTGTACCTGTCACATGTGTGGCTCTGGCCAGGGTGAGTATCAATGCTCGGTTCAGCTCCTCTGACTCCGCTGACAGGACCGTCTTCGGGTCATTGAGGAAGCGGGTGAACTGAGGCTGCACCTCTGAACTCCCCAAAGCTGTGATTAGTCGCAGAGCTGTGCTCTCGACGCTGAGGGAACGGACACAAAACGCCATTTTAATAACGGTAACAAGGGAAAAGTCGAGTTCTTTCAGGTATTTACTTTCGCGGCCACAAAAATGCATAATTAGACGAAGAAAAAAATAATAAAAATCCTATCAAGACCAAATGCTAGCAGCTTGGAAAATTAATAATTTACCAATGGTGAATCTTGGGGAAACACTGAATATGATGGTATCTTTAATTTGTATACTTTTTTGGGGGGGGATATTTTGAACTTTTCTTACTGTAAATGTTTTTTACTAAATCCAATGTGGTCATTTACATCTATACACTGCTCCATCCTGAATAGCTGGAGCAGTGAAGCTCACCACAGGTGCAGTTGATTCTGGTTGGTCTGGGGGACGGCGGCCAGGCTGTGGAGGTGACTCAGGAGCTGAACCCTGTAGTGGGGCTGGATGTGATGCATCCTGTAGCTGAACATCTCCAGCAGTGTGTGTAGGATTCCCCACGCATGCGACTTGAACACGTTGGGCAGCAGCTGACCTAAAGAGAGAAGTTTAATATTGTTTGTGCACGGTGAAGTGTGTTGCTGCTTAAATTGCTGCCGTTTTGCAAAAATCATTGAAAAGATAATAGTAATTCTGTTTGTTTTAAGTTCGTGGTGACATTCTATAGGTATGAATATTTGAATAACAAAGAATCACATTTTTAAAGTTGAGCCAAAATATTAATGAATCAAGGAAAAACTTACTGATGAACCCCTTGATGCCCAATGACTCGATCTCCATATAGACCAAAAGTCTGCTGTATGTTTCCACCAGTGCTGGAGCCAGGGCAATGCTGGACTTGGCATGAGCCAGTTTGATCACGCGTGTGGCGATGCTGTGGATAAGACTAAAGACGACAAGGCACACACACATCATTAACAAAAATTTTAAAAAAACACCCACATTGGTGAAATCTGGTTTCCTCTGTTTAATTTGCCCCACCTCATTTTTGCATGCACAGTGAGAGAATCCAGCAGGTTCATCGGCAGAGGAGTGACCGATCCCGACGCCAGACAGCTGGTGCCGGGCAGATTGGTTCTCATGGACCCGTTGCCATAAATGGTCTCCACCAGGACGCCCATTGGCAGGGAGAAGCACTCCGAGTTGGTGCTGTACGCATTGCAGAGCAAGGCGATCTTATAATCTGTCATTCCCAGGGTTTTGCTTCGCAGCGACTGCTGTAGAAACCTAAAATTGAGATCAATGAAGTTAGAAAACTAATGAAAAACTAACACCAACATTAAGGCTTTGGAGATGTATTAAGGGTATTTACTCGTGGTGAAGTTTCAGAGAGTGCGGTATGGGAATCTGTAATTTGGAGTTGTCGTTCTGGGCTTTGCGGTTTAGGTGGATCCAGATGCAGGTCATGGCAAAGGAGTGGGTTGACTGAGGCTTGCTGATGTCAGGAACTGGTATACACTAATAATGTGGGGAAAAAAAGCAACTATAAATATAAACTACTCACAAAAAGTTAGGGATATTTGGCTTTCGTGTGAAATTTGTGGGAAATGTGAAAAGTTCCCGCTACAGTGATATCCTATCACGAAAGTAGGACATTTAAGTAGAAGGATGCACTGGTGATTTCCTCATCTCAAACAATTTGTTGTAGCAAAAGTTAACAACAATGGTGTGTACAACACAACAGAAAATGTCAACATCTCAGTAACTCGTCATGTGCCCTTGAGCATCAATTACAGCTTGACAACGACGTCTCATGCTGTTCAAAAGTCGACTTGTTGTCTGCTGAGGCAGGGCATCCCACTCTTCTTGAAGGGCAGCCCTCAGGTCATTGAGGTTTTGGGGTGCAGAGTTTTGAGCCTCTACACGGCGACGCAGTTTATCCCACAGGTTTCCTTTTTTTTTTACTTTATGTTTATTGATTGTGTTTCATTTAACATTCACATACAGTACACAAGAACAGAACTGTCGACCAAAAAAAAGTTACCTATATTCTGACAAAGATGAGTAGATACAGGATGAAAAAAAACACAGCAGATTTACTTCCCAAATTTTTCAGCAGCCTTTAAAGTGACAGAGTAAGTGACCGGGTTAAGCTTTTGTTCTCTAGAAATTTAGTCCATTTGTTCCATCTCTTTTTTGATCTGAATCCGCGCCGGATTCAGATCCTCCATAACGTACTATTATTACATCAGGAAAGTTTATTTTATACTTGCTCTCGCTGAAATTCTCGGAGTGTCTCTCGCACACGCTTGGACAGCGGGATGCCCACTTTATTCCAGTGTGCGTCCTGAGTAGTCGCCGGTTCTTCATTTGCAGCGGAAGGTCGCTGCATGTCGACCCGGTATCCCCTCTTCCTCATGTTGTCCGCTGCTTCTGAAGCACTCGCGTACAGGTGTGGTCCGTCGTCCCAGTGAATCCTCATCTTAGCCGGGTAAGGTGTTTGGAAACGTATTTTCCCCTCTTTGAGAATCTTCTTGATGTTTTTCTATTCTTTAAGCTTGTTGTTTATCTCGGTCGGTAGATCGTGTGCAAATGAGATCAACATGCCGTCATAAAAAATCTTCTTTCCCCTCGCTGCTCTAAGGATTTTCTCTTTTATGTCGTATCTGTGAAGGTTGACAAGTATGGATCTTGAAATTGATGCATCTCGAGGTCTAGGTCCCAGTGAACGATGTGCTCGTTGAATCTGCAGATCTTGGTTGATGGAGAGCTGCTCTTTCAGAAAGTTTTCAATGAACTTCTGCATGGCGGTACCTTCAGCTTCTTCTTTAATGCCGTAAATGGGGATGTTATTGAGTCTGGATCTTCCTTCTAAATCAGTAACTTTATCCAGTAGAGGTTTCTGTTGTTTGGGACAGTGAGACAAAGAATCTCTCAAGTTCATATTCACCGTCTTCAGCTCGTTCACCCGTTGTTAAGCTTCCGTTAGCCTAGCTGCTTGATTTCGAATGTCAGAGCTGACCTCTTCCGGTTTCTTGTTCATTTTGCCCTTAAAGCTGTTCAGATCTTGCTTGATGTCATTTTTCATAGCGATGATATCATTTTACATTTCTTTGATATTGTTACATAGATTCTGGATAGCCTTAGCAGTCATTAGCTCGCTCTCCTCGCTAGGTTCATGGGCCTGCGTCATGCTAGCTTTGCCATCAACGTTTGTTAGATTAGTTCTCTTTTTAGGTCTAACTTCACGCATTATATATCATTTTGAAGAAGAACTGAATCTCTTTACCGAGTTTAGTGGAGTTTTCCTTGTCGCTGATAAGGACAGATTACGGATTCAACCCGCCATCTTGGAGACGCTCCCGGAAGTCTCCGATCCCATAGGTTTTCACTGGGATTCAGGTCTGGAGAAAGTGCACGCCGCTCCATTTGAGGTACACCAGTCTCCAACAGCCGTTCCCTGATGATGCGACCCTGATGAGCTGGAGCACTGTCGTCCATGAAGATGAAATTAGGCCTGTGTTGTTCATGTAGGGGCACAATCACTGGATTAATGATGTTATTCAGGTAGTATGGGCTTGTCACTGTACTATTCACAAAGTGTAGGGCAGATCTATACAGACTGGACACACCTGCCCAACACTGTGACACCCCCAAAAGCTCGTCTGGTGACAACAGTGGCTGATGCATAGAGCTCTCCTTGACGTCTCCAACATCGTTGGTGGCCATCAATTCTGCTCAACGTGAATCAACTTTCATCAGAGAACAGCACTGAGGCCCACTGGTCCCTCATCCAGCGTAAAAGCTCCCTGGCCCATGCAAGACGATGACGCCTGTGCCTGCTGGTGTGGTCAGGTACCATTGCAGGTCGTCTAGCACGCAGACCACGCTGATGTGAACGGTTTCGAATGGTCTGACGTGACACTTGGGTGCCTCTCACCTCCCTTAAACGTGCCTGGAGTTGAGTGGCATTCATTATCCGGTTTCTCAGGGCATTGTTCTCAATGTATAGGTCATCAGCATGGGATGTGGCCAAAGGACGTCCACTTCTACGCCTTTCTGTAACTCTTCCAGTCTCTCGGTATCTCTGTTGCAACCTGCTGATGACACTCTGGGCTCAGTGGCCACGTGCGTCTGAGAACGTCCTGTTTGAAGCATTGCAATGGTCAGGTACTGTTAATCCACTGTTGGGTGTCGTCTTGGTCTCATGATGTCACAATAGGAACAGCCTGATGAGGATGACTGTTTAAACACCAGCTGTCATTGAACCAGGACATTTATTGGTTGATTCGAGGATCAAACACCTGTTGTGACGTTTGCCGTTAAGCTCCTCGTTAGAGAAAAGCAGCATGTGCAAAAAGTAGTGAAACATTTAATAGTTGGACAAGTGCATTCAAAAGCTTAGAGAAGGTCACATTAAGTTCACCTGTTAAGATTTGAATGCATTTTGGGCTCATCCTGAAATTCAACCCGACAGCCAAATATCCCTAAATTTTTGTGAGTAGGGTATATTGACATATTTCATTTACTTATTGCTTCTGTGTTAATACCAAATCTCGAAGTTAAGATGAAGGAAGGCGAGAAAAGAAATGAGATGTAACAATTTCACTTTTGTTTACCTCTTTTTCTGGGTAAAGCAGGTCAAACAGCTTCATCACTGGCAAAAAGTCGGCTAAGGCGTTTTTCTGGATGCTGCCTGATATGAATTGCAGAAGCACCCACATCAGGTGGTCTCTGCCTTTAATAAGACCTCTGCCCGCAAGCTAGAAAATAAAGTTGACAACATATTGCTTCACTAGACACAGTGACACAGTTAAAAAAAAAACTCTTGTGAAAGTTTCAGTAGCAAGAAAAAAGTGTATAAAGACATTTCCCATCTGTGTGATTTCTCTAAGGGTCGTCTGTAGCAAGTCTGTGTTTTGTTAATGGGAGTGGTGTTACCTTCTGATGTAAAGAGAGCACCATATGAGGGAAGCTAGCAAACTGAAACAACACAAAGAAGATGAGCTGGGAGGAGAGGTGCTGCCACAATAGCTGGCTCGTTCCTCCTATGTCGGCGTCGAAATGCTCCTCGGTCTCCGAGCGCTCCATGGCGTACACCACCAGGTCCACCAGCTGCTCCTCCAGGACCGGACATCGCTGCTTTTGCTGCAGGGCGAGGAAAGGAGGAGTTAAAAGGGCAAAGTTAGCGAGAGCACAGTAACGTTAATGACAACCACGCGGTAGTTTCACAAGCCGCAGCCGTTAATGAACACACAGATTTAGAAAATGTGTCTCAATCCATGTCCAGCTGCTCGACATCTTATTAAGGTTAAACTGTAGCTCTTTATGGTCTCCATTCTAGAAAAAACTGAATAAACTAAATAACAGGATAACATCAAATTAGGTAGGTTTGGTTAGAAAGAGAATTGAAATGCAAAAAAAACATAATATTCATAGGGGTGTAAAGATAAAACACCAAAGTAGTAGAAAGTAGAAAAGCGGGGAAAACAGTGAAGAGCAAGAACCAGGGAGGAGGATTATACAACAAATACGAGTTATTGGTAGGAAGTAAAAGCAGGCAGGAAGACAAAGGAGTTAAAGCCTCAAACTGTGGATGAGTTTAAACACAATTTCTTGCAGAACAAATTACATATTGATCTATTCAACATATGTCCTGCTGGTTTTAAAACGTTCACTAAATCAATAGCAAAAGACCTAGTAATTGGCTGTTTTAACTATTTAAAAAAAAAGGATGTCCTAATCCGGATACAAACCATCAGCCTTGTTCTGCTATCAAGTTATTGTTAAAAACCTTCATGGGGGTTGGTTTATCATCTGGCTGTACTGTTCTCAAAACTGCCAACAAACGTTTATCATTTTATTTATTTTAATCCCCAAATCTGTTTTCTGAAATTATGGATGTCCTTCATCCTCCACCGCTATATTCAAAGAAAAATAGAGATTGTACTGGCTGCTGCAGCTAACTGACTGTCTGTGTCAGGTGACCTGATGTCCGCTAATCAGTTAATTTGAAGCTGTTTAAAGCAAAGTTGATGAAGCTGGAGAAAATGATTTTTCGATTATTATTTCCGACAGACCATAACTGGAACAGACTATAATATATCAACAACGTATATTGTGTTAGTTTTGTCTCAGGCCCAGGAGTGACAGAAAATGTCAGAGATTTGCTTTTTCTAAATGAAGACTTTGTTGAGATTTAAGTTCACACCATGCTGACAAGGCAGTGAGAAAATATCCATTAATACTGGTTTCAGACGACCTCTTACATATCTCGGACGGACACTGGTTCAAACAACACATCACGACACGACACGAAACGGCAACCAATCAAAAAGGTGCAACACGTTCCAGCATGCAGAGCTGAAAGGTCTGGAGAGGCGGCCAGAAAAAGAGGGAAGAGGAGGCAACAAAGAGACAGAAAAAAGACAGGCGTAGCTGTCTGTGTCATTTCTGAATACCACCCACGTCACTCCAAATAACCAATACGAAACTGTCCAATGATTGGTCTTGGATTTCGTTTGACTGATTACCTCCCAAATCAACCGAATGCACTGAATCAAACAGGAATGAAACCATAAGAGCAGCAATTGCTCGGCCGCAGACAGGTGTGTTTCACCTGAGGTGTTACATTAAAAGAAGCCATTCAAAATACCTTAAATAAGTCGGGCCATTTGTTTATAGCACATTACTTGATTGCTGTCAACCAGACATCAAGCATCAAACACTTTAGAGTGATGCAAAAGAGCTGCAATACAACTTTTCTTTAACTTCTGATACGATACTGATATTGACCCGATACAATATCAGCATGAATAGAACATACTTTTTAATTTTTGTAGTTTAGATTTTAGAAAGGGCATGATTAACTTATACTACTCAAATAGAAAACTGTGTTTTACAACAACAAATGAACATAGTTTATGCATCACTAAGTGTATTTGTTTAAATATGTATGTACAGAAATTTCTCCTCACTAGAGCTCTCCATAACCCAATTTATGTTAATTCGGAGCCCTTGTACAGTCATTGTTTGACATATTGGGATATTTAGATGGCTAATTAAACATCCCGCTCTGAGCTACAATAGAAAACCTGTGTGTAACAAGTTTTGGACTCGGCTGAGAAGTCTTGGACTTCAAAGAAAGCTTGTCCCACACTGTCGACATCGCTCCTACTACTGCTTTGTTAGCAAACATTACTGTAGTCATCTTGTGGGCTCTGCATACTGGATACCAGCTGCTAAATAAAAATTATGGCGCAGATCAAATTCTAGAAAAGACAGCTTGCATTCCGATATTTAGATTTCTTGCTGATATTAGACTGATATCCAATACCAATATTGGATCATTTTACTTTATAATTCCAAGACATTTTAATCAGTTAGCTGAGTAGTTAAAGTATTTCCCTAATTTTCCGATGATTTCTTTCTTGGCCCACAAGTGTTTTTGGAGACTTCTTTTAGTATCCTTATAAAACACAATGTAACCTCTGATATTTGATATTCTTCAAGTCTAGTTTCAACAGAGAACCAACTTCCTGCTCCTCCAGCTCACCCGATACCATTTTAAAGCCAGCTCTGCTTCCGCTCTGATTGCTTCTGTATCATATCAGGTTGCAAGTTGGAACAATTAAAAACAGTTCTGCTCAGGTTGGCATGTCGGAAAAAAAATAAAAATAATAAAGAAAAGCAAACACCAGACTACATCCATACATGCAGTGCAACAGCGCCTGAGATGTCAACAGCAGGGTTTCAAGTCGAACATACTTTAAATACCTTTTTCAAGTTTGCTTGCTGGAAATAAATGTCTGACCTAGAATAAACTGGAATTCTTTAACATGTGAATGGGACTTAAATAACGTCTGAACTGAAAAACTATCACGAATAACTGCAGTTGTGATCCCTGTTTCACGGCAGGACTATAGTGCAAAAAGCTGTAAATTAAACATTAACAAGTACATCTAATAAAGTAAAAGTATTAATAAACACAGACTTAACAGCGCAGAATTACTGCTCCTGAGAGGGATATTGAACATTTTAGTCTTTAATGAATCTGAAGTATTTCTCTAGAAAAAACTGCAATTATTTTTATCTTCTAATTAGCAAAAATGATAGAAAAATGTCCAAAAATAATTAGCTGCAATTGAGCTGAACTGTGATTGCTTTTATTTCACTTATTTAATTTTTTTTAACAGTTGTTTTAAAAAGTCAAAAGTCAAGGGAAACTACCGGTAAATACATTTGGTCTGCAACAAAAATTAGAAAAAAACACGTTTTATGATATAATCGACCAAAAACTCGGTTATAAAGTAAACAAATTAAAATGTTTACGGGGATGTAATCAAATTTGGGAAGATACCATCATCCATGTACTAGACTTTTGTAGAGAATGCAGATATTCTACCTGTTCTATCCTTCCTGTCTGCACAAAAATAATTTAACATTCATTTCTAACTCAAATATATCCATATGAACCCCTTCTGTGTCCATTTCAAGCACTGTTGCAATTTTGATTTGCTCTATTCGATTTTCTTGTTTTTATCCACTTTGTTATTTTGGATTACTCGTCAATGGTTGTGCCCTAAAAATAAAATAACAAAAAACAGAAAATAAAAATGTAATTAACCACCAGGGAGCCGGTTAGTTGGCAGGTCGTGAAACCAGAAGAGGAACAACGACATACCTGGGCAATGTTCAGAGTCTAGAGAGCGCATGGCAGAGAGACAGACAAACACAAGAGACAACCAGAAGACAAAAGAGAGAGAAACGGGAAAGGAAAAGTAAACAAAGAAGACGGGAAGGGGGGAGAGACAGAGAGAAAGTGGTGACTAAGGAGCTACAAGTAGGATGTTCACTGTTTATTCAGCGCAGTTTAGCCTCATCTCAGCCACATCAAATACACAAAACTGGTTCTGGTTCGCTGAATGTCAGTGAAAAACCCGAGCGCTGCATTAATTGTGGAGCGATGCTGTTACTGCACCCTTTGGAGAGAAAGTTGTGACCTGGGCTGAGGAGAAACTGGTTGAACCAAACAGAGAGAATACTGACATAAATGCATTATGGGAAAAACTCACAGCATTGCATTGCTTTTGTACAGCTGTATGGAAAGCATAAGAAAAGAAAAATGGGATGAGGGTCAAGGATAAAAGACCGAAAAAGGATGAAGGGATTACGAAAAAAAAATAATGGGGTTAAATGTTTTTTGAGAAAGTACAAACTAATAGTAAAATGAGATTATTTGAAAGATTAAAAATATATATTGTGTAGAAATAAAGAAAACACTAAAGATTTTACCTGTTTGTTGAGTCCTAACATGTTACACACCATCTCTCTGGAATATGGCTGTTCGAGCACATAGCGTAGCAAGCCTGTCTGGGGCTCAAACAGGTCCTACACAATATACAAAAAAACAGATGCATCATGTAGAGGCATGCATTGAAGTATTGGGCTAATAGAGATTGAATGCATATAAAACATAATTTGCACTTATATGTGTGCATCACTTTACATTTTAATCACACACCCAAGTGTGTTAGACTATAATGAGATATTACTGAGGTTGTCGTAACGTGATGCAATGTGAAAATGTTGACTGAGTAAGAATTATGTTTTTTAATTCCTGGTCCTAATTGTTAGGATGTTACTTTGTCATAAGGCAGCATGCCCCTCAAAGGGAAGCGAAGTGTTGTAGGGTCTAATTTCCAGGAGTTGCAGATGGCTCCACTGTTATTCACCACTGGCAACAGGCTGCACCGTCCTGCAGATACACAAATACACACGGATGAAATAAAAATATTCCAAAAATTAAAATAATATAAAAAACAAAAAAGGCTGATGAGGCTTAATCCAGAAAATTTTATGGGGGAAGGACATCAAAACCCTAAGTAAACATTATAGTAAGATATAAAAAGATAACTTTACCAACTATCAAATGCTTTACAATAAAAACAAAAGTTAAAAAAACAGATGATAAAATCGTAAAATAACAAATAAAAACAAAACACACAGAAGATTAAAGAGCAAAAGTTACAAGCCAGTTTGAATGAATAAGTCTTGGGCGCCTTTAAAAGAATCATTAAAATCAAGACACGGCAAAGATGGAGGCAACATGATCTATAATCTGGGGGCTGCTGTTTAAAAGATTTTCTGTTCTGCTCTTGAAATGTGTTCAAAGGAACCAGTAAAGTACTTGATTGGCATCTCTTAGGCTACAAGAGCAGCTGTATGGCTGAGACATATGCTCAGGCTTGATTGCACAGTGCTGTAAAAGTAAAGACCAACGTTTAAAATTAATTTAAAAAAAGTACTAGTAGGCAATATAGAAAATAAAATTGGAATATACTGCCCCCTCCTTTTGTGGTTAAAATCCTCGACGCAGGATTCTAAACTGACTGAAGAAAGTCAAAATTTTGTCAATTCACACACCTAAAACTGCTGTTAAAATAATCAAGGAAAGATTAAATAAAACTATGAAGATTCATATCTGATTCTGCTTTTCATTCCCAAGCCAGATGCTAAGAAATATGTCTTAGCTGAAAAAAAAAGTATATATATTTCTGAACAACCTTTGGCAATGGTGTTACAATGACAAAGCATAATCGATAGTAACAGCAAGGTTACTGATATTTAGTTTATCTGCAAGAAGTGTTTCGCATAGCCACTGTTTGATCCTACTAAAACATTTTATCAATGAGAACAATATTAAATATTCTGTTAGATCTAAAGATCAGTACAACAGACCATAATAAAAATAGAACTTAAAAGACTTATTAGGAAACTGCCTGAATATTTGGGCAGGGGAAAAAATTTACATAAGACAGAGTAGCGGGCCGAACACTGAGCCATGTGGTACCCCACATGACAGGCTCTGGAGGTTTGGCATGAACTGGTTTGCAAAGATACTAAGCTTCTGCCAGAAAGGTGGAAATCAAATCACTTTAGAACTACACCTGACACATCAACAACATCGCTGAGCTTGCTAATTAAAATCTTGTGATTTACAGCATCAAACAGTTGAAAGATCCAGGAGAACCATTCCAGTAGATGCTACTGTGTCAGCTGACATTAAATTTATAACAGAAGATTTAAGTAGAGCAGTTTCTGTAGAGACAAGATGATCATGAAAGCCTTATTTAAATTTGTCAAAGCTTTCATGTTCTCTCATTTTTTTTAAATAGCTGTCCATGAAATACTTCTTCAAGATGTTTTGACAAAAAAACACTCATGGAGATATGCCTGCAAGCCTAACAACAGCAAAAATTAAACTTGGGAAACTCCCTGTTCTGGTTACAACCTGGCATCATCTCTACGACTAGGCTTTTCCCCGAACAGCTAAGTCTTCGTTGCACTGCCCTTCGATCTCATTCAGCTTTACACGAAAACCATTGTCACACTCGACACACTCTGTCCGAAATAAACTTTACTTATCTGTTAATGGATTTATCTTAGGTGTCTACACGTTGCCAATTCTCCACCTTATTCTCAAACAAGCAGTGGATGCGTTCATGCGAACAATGGCAGTGAAACATTTAGCATTTAAAAACAATTGGTGGATTGTTTGCTTTGAAATTCGAAGAGGAACTGCAAGCATTTTGATATATAAGCTGTCCAAACAGAAGCAGTGAATAATTATACCTAAAAATTAAATAAAAAACTTTAACTAGGTCAAAGGGAAAAACAAAACTGTGACAGAACATTTAGACATTTTTTTCTTATTCTATTACATACATATTTACGACAATAGCTCAACATCTTATTTTATCACTAAATTTCACCGTCGTTTCACTTTGACCAGCCTGTATTGTACTTGTCTGAAGTTAGGCGCCAGCCCCCCGCCCATTGAAAAAACAAAAGTAAACATTGGATAAGGAAACGGTGAAAACAAGCAGGAAAGGAATAAACTGTTTTAATCGGACTGGCTCATATAACATCTTAGTGGAATCCTGTTAAATGAGAAATTATGAGTTTTGATTCAACCACAATAAATTAATGACCTGGTATTGGTGGGCATTATTTATTGGACTCACATATCCACACTTTCCCAAAGTAGAGTAAATTATAGAATATGAAACAGAATGATGAATCCTTTGACATAAAGTAAAAAAATAAAATAAGCAAACCTCCCAAAGAATGAGGTTGGAAAGAGGTGGAATGGTCAGCACTACAGGTACATGGAGCATCTTTCCCCACATAAAAGTGGTATATAGCACAATATGGAGTCAAACAGAAAGCGGTTACATAAACTTAGACCACATATACTTTTATAACACAAGCTTTTAGATATTTAACCAGGGGTGGAGAACATGTGATAGTTGAAAGTCTTGGTGAATGTTGAGATAACGAAATGACCTGCGATTAAACAACAAATAATAAAAGCTAAGAAGAAGTCTATTCAGGAACATGGAAAGTAAAAATATTCCAGAAGCTGTGAGGCACCTGCTGCTTGTGTATTAAAGTAACCTAACACAATATTTTCTAAATAACTATACCGCCTTCTTACCTTTTAAGGCTTTTTTATGCTGCATAAAACAAGCATTATCAAAACAATGACTTAATACACAGTATTTAACTAATCAACTAACATTTACAGCAGCCAAGATTTTTGTTTATACAAACATGTCATACTACAATATCTTAAAAATACGTATATATACAAAATATAAGCTCTAATTTGACCAAAGTAAATGTTGGATATTAGGAAAAGGCAAAGATTTAGACAGTGGGTAAAATGTTTCTGTTCTTATAAGAAAAAAATACTTTATATTGTTACATGAAAATAATAACCAGCATATCGTGAGAATTAAATACTTTAAGAATAATAATATTAATACATGACAGTTTAATTTTAATTTTGTTGATATAACTATTTTGATATTATTACAAATAAACTAAATTAAACATATATATATTAATATATTTGATAATTAAGCTTTATGTATTAATACATAAAAAATTTAATATTAAAGGTAATTAAAAACTCAGATCACACTGTTAATATTAAATCTATTAAGCGGAAAATTGCTGATTGATCTTTAGGTAATTCGCTCATACATGACTTGCTTTTCTCTATAGTTTCTATCTAATCCACTTCCATCTTAAATTTATTTGTTGGATACATAAAAAAAAGCTTTAGGTTTAAACACAATGCGTTGCACATCTTGAGATCATTGGAATCCTACCGCATATGGAGTTGATTCTGGCTGTGGGTCGGAAACTGTCCACAAAGTCTGATATCAAACTCCCCAAAAGCTAAAAATGAGAAACAAGTCAAATAAACAGCAATTATTTGACTTATAAAAATCACATTGCGAACAAACTCATAGGTAAAAAAGTGAATGGTTTTATAACAGGGCTGCAAAATACATAAATATATAGTTTGTGAAATAATAACTGCAAACAACTACAATAACTATTGGCTAATATACTCTCATGGATATATCAGAAGCAGTGAAGAATTCTACTTAAATATCACCTACAGATTTTAGTAAAAGTCAAATCTTATTTTTGTTTCAAGGACTTTAAAGGACTTATCCATGCCTTCATTACAACTTGTTTGGATTATTGCAATTCATTATAGTGGCATGGATACATCACAGAGGCAGCGACTTCAAATGATCCTGAACGCAGCGGCAAGGCTTCTTACAGGAACCAGGAAGAGTGACCATATAAGGCCTGTATTGGCCTCTTTACACTGGCTGCCCGTCCATTATCGAAAAGATTTTAAGATTATTTTATTAACTTATAAAGTTTTAAATGGGTTAGCTCCCCCTTATCTTCTGAACCTTCTAAAATGTCAGTCTGTGTCCAGAACCCTGCGATCAACCAATCAGCTATTACTGACAGTTCCCTGGACCCGATTTAAGAGGAAAGGAGATCGGGCTTTCTCTGCTGTTGCTCCTATTCTATGGCATAATCTACCTTTCCAAATTACATCTGCCCACAGCCTGTATCATCTTAAATCGCCTCTTAAAACTCCTTTTTTTTTTTTTTTTGGCTTTTAGCTGAAGTAGTGGTGGGATACTCTATTTTATCAATTTGTATTGTTGTTGTTCTTGTACAGCACTTTGGTGTAGTTTTATACCTGTTTTAAAGTGCTATAAAAATAAATTTGTCATTGACATATCAGCCATAAAATCCAATTTTGCGTTCATGCAATATTTAGCCAGTATTTAGCTGGAGGAACTGATGAGAGAAGGCGGAGTTCAGAATATTTGGAGTTATTGAAACCACCGTTATTTATCAATACTGGTGCCATCAACTTATTGTCTAATATTGTGCAGCCTGATAATCTAGGTAACAACTTTACCCAATGTGACAGTTGTCCTTCTGGGTAGAGCTTTCTGATTTCTGTGACTGCAAAGTAGGCTGGCAGCAGGCAGGCGTTTCTGTCCAGGATATATTCGACTACCTGCAATGGGACCGACACAAAGCTGAAAACAAGACAACTTCACGACATTTAGGAATCAAGTCTGGGAAAATACAGAAACATTCTTAACAATGCGACAGATTGACTACCTCTCTAGCTGCCAGAAGCTGCTGCACAATAGCCGAGCTAACAGTGGTAGGGATGGTCTGGATTTTATCCAGAACAGCTTTCAGCAGATCACGAACACCCTGGATTAGAATTCAAAATACAGTTCCCGATGAAACAACTTACTTTATACAATTATTACTCTAAAAAGCCTAAAAAAGGAGAACACAGTAAGTTTGAGCATTGATAATAAACTGCACACTAAAAAGCAAGGCAATGGTTCCTTATTATGTATGCTTATATGTGTCAGAGACCTTGTAGTCCACTCCTCCGATGATCTTCCGAATGAGTTTGAACGTTAAGGCCCATAGTCGAGTCCGTTCCCACTCCAAGCTGTCTGAACTAATCAAGGCAACACACACCATCCTGAAAAGATGTGTCATATTGATTAGAACAAAATATATATCGGAATGAAGGAGCACTTCTGTAATTAGGCTTTAATAAACAAGTATGTGCTGACCTGGGGGGTAACAGGCTAGTCTCCACAGCCATAGCCAAACAGTCGTATAGGAAGGAGATCCTTTTTGGACTGTGCTGACTGTGGATGAAGCGCACTATCCATTGCACACACTGCTCATGAGACTCCTGCAAAAAGACATAGAAGCATAATTGAAAGAAGTGTTTTTTTTGGTGACAGGATTCTTTTTTTTTTTTTTTTTGCACGAGTACAAACCTGCGGCAGAGTTCCCCAGTACTGCCTGAATGCTCCAAGACAGCTAATCAGTTTAATCCTCTCATCTTCTGGGGTATCCATTAACATCCTAAAAAACAAAGCTCAGGACTTTGAAGAAACGCATCACATGTAATTGGTCACTGACTGAACAAGAGCTTGAACATTTTGGGATGTCAAAATTAATGACCAAGACAGATTAGTGCTTGTTTGTGACGAGGAGGTTTGTTTTTGACATTTCTTACATTGCATTTAATTTGCACACCACATGCTCCAGATATAAATAGCGGATTGTCATTGGAATGCATAGAGAACATTAGTTAATATAAGTGATTAAATAAATTTAGGTACAGACTTTGACTTGACCTTTTTTACAACACAAATACAATTTGATCTAAAACTAAATTGCATCTCTGGCGATATGTTTATGCTCGCCGAGTCTTGGGACGTACTTAGCTTAATTTATATTCCCATCAACTCTGATCAACTTCACTGTGCTTGCTAGCATCCCCCAGCCTGATGCTGCCACCAACACATTTCAACGCGAGAGAGGATATTTTTCAGGTGAGATTTCCTTCCGCTTCACAGTTATGCTTAACCTTATGTAAGTGGGTCACATAAAAAAAAACTAAAATATACATGAACATTCGTGGTTGTAATGTGAATATATTTGGAGCCTTACCCTGCAAATGCCTCTTCAATCATCTCTGTTTTCTGATAATACAAGATAAACACTGAATTATTAAAAACACAGAAATCATTTTAATATCACAACTCATACGGTTTGTTTTTACAAAAAAAGTTAATTTACAATGTAATCTTGACTTGTACAAGAATATAGCACAACCAAATGCTATACAGCCTATATCCCAAAACAAATACATTCATAAGTTTGAGGGTGGAAAACAACTAAGACCAAATTTAAATCTATGTATAAACATGCATCAGTTATTAACCACTCAGAATTTATTTTCATGTTTCTACGGTGAGATCTATAGTGAGATGATAAAGAAAGGCTAGCAGTAACAGGAATGCTAGCGGAGGTTAGCACTTTACCAAATAAATAAATAAATATATTTAGAGAAATGCATTTTACCACAACATCTTCAAAGATGCTCTGGAGCTGCGTCTCCATCGAAAGAGCCATGTTTAAAGGTTTAAATGTTAATTATTTTGACGCAAACATCGCGCAAATCAAGCTGGCCACTGCGCGGTGCTACGTGTAAAACATTCCAGACGCTTTGGAGGCACAAGAGGAAAGGTTCCGCTTTGTTTGCTAACTTAAAACTAATGAAATATACAAAATACAAAACCAAAATATTATAAATAAAAATTATACTGGATAATTTATAGACGTTATGAATAATTTTCTACACCACCTTTTTTTGTTTGTTTGTTTGTTGCCTTTTGAACAAAATGAGCGGTGGCAATTTGAACATCAACCATTAGATGTCCTCATAGAGGCTATTAGATCACTGACATGATTTTGCATTGTCATACCTATTACAACAATTTTCTTGTTTTGTTTTTGTTTGTTTGTTTTTCTGCACGTATAAATTCTGTTGCTTGGTTAAAGCTCCCTAAATTGGCCTTAGAGGAAAATGCAAGCAGCTGTTTAGTTAGTTGTAAATTCGGATTTCTAATGCTTTTCTTTGTGCTTTCACTGCTCCTCTTTATAATTTATAGCTGGTAAATTTAAAACTAGCAAATCACCAGAAAAAAGGCACAAAAAGTTTAAAGCTATGAATAATTATATATATATATATATATTATTATTATTATATATTATATATACAAAGGCAAACTTTATGGTCTGTTATTGGGATATAGTCTAAAAAAAGAAATCTATGCATTGTATACATGCATTGGAGGGGGGAGGCATATATAACCTAAATGTCAAAAATAGATTAAAATCACAATGCAAAATGTTATTACATTTAAAGGTTCATGCAAAAAGGGAAAGATTTACTATGCACAAAGTTCAATACTTTAAATGTTTAAACCCATGTCATTTTGATGGTTAAACATGCTTAATTATTCTAAATAACTTACAAGTTTCTTTTTTGTGAAGATCTCGATATTCCAGTTTATTGAATTTTTATTGGATTTATTGACCTCAGACTGAGGACTAATCTTCAGTGAGTTATTCCTGCACTATTTCATAAGAGGAGCTATAAAAGTGTGGTTACTTTAAAAAAGACACGTTGAAGACGGAAGTTGAGAGAGAGAAAAAAATAGAGCTGTATTTCTAGGCAGGGGAAGGTCTACACCTGCTCAGGTGTGCTCAGACAAGAGAGGTCACATTCTTTCTGCTGAACACGGAAACCCGGCTCTGTGAATCATTGTGATTGTACAGCCAGGCAGCTCTAACAATGTAGTAATCTCTCTGAGACAAACCTTTCTCTATTTTCCGCTTTTTGTTTTGTTTTTCAAAAGGGTAATTACTTCAAATCCTTAGGGGGGTACATCTGGGGATCCAACCGGTATTCATCCTCTGATTTCTTGAGAAAACATGACCTCTTCGGACCAATATGTGGACTGAGCTCTTCTTGGTTGGCCTTCTTGTTCTGCGCTGCGCAGGTATGACTGTAGAGACAACAATAGGAGATTAATTAACTGTTGTTTTATTAAGGTATAGTCTGTTTTGTATTTACGTCCTTCTTTCTATGTTTATACTGCATATGAATAGCATGTTTTTTCCTCCAAAAAAGCAAATCAAAACTGATCAATGTTTAGAAGAACAAATCCTTTACAGACAATATTTTCTTATGAAATAATAGATCCTGAAATGTCTGTGTATGAAAGCAGAGTTCTTGTATGCAAACTTTCCTTCATAAAATATGTCCGAAGGTCAAGAGGTGTGCAACAGGAATGACTGCAGAAGGAAGTGGTACAAAAATTGGTCGCTGTAATTCGCACATTCCAGACTATTTCTTTCAATATTAAAAATATTTAATTTAAAATTATAAAAAAATTATAGATATACAAGGAATAAATGAGGAAGGATTGGATATTTATTTACACAACAAATCGTCCTGCTTTAGATTCACATTTTATTAAATCCTGGAGGGAAATATTTTTGCTAAAGTAGCTTTTAAAAAGAATTTGTACAGTAGTAGACACGAAGGTTTAATTCAAAACGTACACGAATCAAGAATCAGCTTATTTATATAGCGCCAATTTACAACAGATGTCGTCTCAAGCTACTTTACTAGAAAATCTATTAAAATCATAGATAAATCTTTATAAATCAGTTTGAAAAAAATTCCGATCTAATACTAATAAATAATAATAATGATAAAAACCTTCTTCAAAAGTAAAGGGACCGTTGACAGGGTTATGTATAGAAACATTAAATGTATTATTTTAACTAATATGCTGTCTAAAATACCTTTTCATGTTTTTTATTTTATTTTACATCCTATTAATAAATCTTTTAGTATGCATTTATGTCAAACCTTGCTACATCCACAGTGGTATGAACTATTAATACCTCAATACAATCAGATAAGATACCGATGCTACATAATTTTTGACACCACTCTCCTGTGGAAACATTTCTGGCATTTTAACAACAAAAGTAATGCTTACACTTAGTAGCACATACCATGTTTCTAAACTAACTATGGCTATTCAGACATATATATATATATATATATATATATATATATATATATATATATATATATATATATATATATATATATATATATA